>JAKOOJ010000001.1:28612500-28772500 GCA_022577455.1 Arizona elegans | reverse complement strand
AAAAACAGAAAAAGACACATTGTACCTTTACAGGGGGAATATCTGAGAAGTGGGTGTGGCTCACTGACGAAGCCTTATAAGGCAGAAATAGCTATCTGAGTCTCCCAGAGAGCAACGCAGAGTTGCAGTTTGTCAGCAGAGGAGGAGCTCTGAGGATGGTGAATGAGATTTCACACAGCCAGAGCTGCAGAACAACCTAGCTTACGTAGGTAAAACCTGGCTAGAAAGAATATGCACATAAAAGCCTACGAAAAACAGAAAAAGACACATTGTACCTTTACAGGGGGAATATCTGAGAAGTGGGTGTGGCTCACTGACGAAGCCTTATAAGGCAGAAATAGCTATCTGAGTCTCCCAGAGAGCAACGCAGAGTTGCAGTTTGTCAGCAGAGGAGGAGCTCTGAGGATGGTGAATGAGATTTCACACAGCCAGAGCTGCAGAACAACCTAGCTTACGTAGGTAAAACCTGGCTAGAAAGAATATGCACATAAAAGCCTACGAAAAACAGAAAAAGACACATTGTACCTTTACAGGGGGAATATCTGAGAAGTGGGTGTGGCTCACTGACGAAGCCTTATAAGGCAGAAATAGCTATCTGAGTCTCCCAGAGAGCAACGCAGAGTTGCAGTTTGTCAGCAGAGGAGGAGCTCTGAGGATGGTGAATGAGATTTCACACAGCCAGAGCTGCAGAACAACCTAGCTTACGTAGGTAAAACCTGGCTAGAAAGAATATGCACATAAAAGCCTACGAAAAACAGAAAAAGACACATTGTACCTTTACAGGGGGAATATCTGAGAAGTGGGTGTGGCTCACTGACGAAGCCTTATAAGGCAGAAATAGCTATCTGAGTCTCCCAGAGAGCAACGCAGAGTTGCAGTTTGTCAGCAGAGGAGGAGCTCTGAGGATGGTGAATGAGATTTCACACAGCCAGAGCTGCAGAACAACCTAGCTTACGTAGGTAAAACCTGGCTAGAAAGAATATGCACATAAAAGCCTACGAAAAACAGAAAAAGACACATTGTACCTTTACAGGGGGAATATCTGAGAAGTGGGTGTGGCTCACTGACGAAGCCTTATAAGGCAGAAATAGCTATCTGAGTCTCCCAGAGAGCAACGCAGAGTTTCAGTTTGTCAGCAGAGGAGGAGCTCTGAGGATGGTGAATGAGATTTCACACAGCCAGAGCTGCAGAACAACCTAGCTTACGTAGGTAAAACCTGGCTAGAAAGAATATGCACATAAAAGCCTACGAAAAACAGAAAAAGACACATTGTACCTTTACAGGGGGAATATCTGAGAAGTGGGTGTGGCTCACTGACGAAGCCTTATAAGGCAGAAATAGCTATCTGAGTCTCCCAGAGAGCAACGCAGAGTTGCAGTTTGTCAGCAGAGGAGGAGCTCTGAGGATGGTGAATGAGATTTCACACAGCCAGAGCTGCAGAACAACCTAGCTTACGTAGGTAAAACCTGGCTAGAAAGAATATGCACATAAAAGCCTACGAAAAACAGAAAAAGACACATTGTACCTTTACAGGGGGAATATCTGAGAAGTGGGTGTGGCTCACTGACGAAGCCTTATAAGGCAGAAATAGCTATCTGAGTCTCCCAGAGAGCAACGCAGAGTTGCAGTTTGTCAGCAGAGGAGGAGCTCTGAGGATGGTGAATGAGATTTCACACAGCCAGAGCTGCAGAACAACCTAGCTTACGTAGGTAAAACCTGGCTAGAAAGAATATGCACATAAAAGCCTACGAAAAACAGAAAAAGACACATTGTACCTTTACAGGGGGAATATCTGAGAAGTGGGTGTGGCTCACTGACGAAGCCTTATAAGGCAGAAATAGCTATCTGAGTCTCCCAGAGAGCAACGCAGAGTTGCAGTTTGTCAGCAGAGGAGGAGCTCTGAGGATGGTGAATGAGATTTCACACAGCCAGAGCTGCAGAACAACCTAGCTTACGTAGGTAAAACCTGGCTAGAAAGAATATGCACATAAAAGCCTACGAAAAACAGAAAAAGACACATTGTACCTTTACAGGGGGAATATCTGAGAAGTGGGTGTGGCTCACTGACGAAGCCTTATAAGGCAGAAATAGCTATCTGAGTCTCCCAGAGAGCAACGCAGAGTTGCAGTTTGTCAGCAGAGGAGGAGCTCTGAGGATGGTGAATGAGATTTCACACAGCCAGAGCTGCAGAACAACCTAGCTTACGTAGGTAAAACCTGGCTAGAAAGAATATGCACATAAAAGCCTACGAAAAACAGAAAAAGACACATTGTACCTTTACAGGGGGAATATCTGAGAAGTGGGTGTGGCTCACTGACGAAGCCTTATAAGGCAGAAATAGCTATCTGAGTCTCCCAGAGAGCAACGCAGAGTTGCAGTTTGTCAGCAGAGGAGGAGCTCTGAGGATGGTGAATGAGATTTCACACAGCCAGAGCTGCAGAACAACCTAGCTTACGTAGGTAAAACCTGGCTAGAAAGAATATGCACATAAAAGCCTACGAAAAACAGAAAAAGACACATTGTACCTTTACAGGGGGAATATCTGAGAAGTGGGTGTGGCTCACTGACGAAGCCTTATAAGGCAGAAATAGCTATCTGAGTCTCCCAGAGAGCAACGCAGAGTTGCAGTTTGTCAGCAGAGGAGGAGCTCTGAGGATGGTGAATGAGATTTCACACAGCCAGAGCTGCAGAACAACCTAGCTTACGTAGGTAAAACCTGGCTAGAAAGAATATGCACATAAAAGCCTACGAAAAACAGAAAAAGACACATTGTACCTTTACAGGGGGAATATCTGAGAAGTGGGTGTGGCTCACTGACGAAGCCTTATAAGGCAGAAATAGCTATCTGAGTCTCCCAGAGAGCAACGCAGAGTTGCAGTTTGTCAGCAGAGGAGGAGCTCTGAGGATGGTGAATGAGATTTCACACAGCCAGAGCTGCAGAACAACCTAGCTTACGTAGGTAAAACCTGGCTAGAAAGAATATGCACATAAAAGCCTACGAAAAACAGAAAAAGACACATTGTACCTTTACAGGGGGAATATCTGAGAAGTGGGTGTGGCTCACTGACGAAGCCTTATAAGGCAGAAATAGCTATCTGAGTCTCCCAGAGAGCAACGCAGAGTTGCAGTTTGTCAGCAGAGGAGGAGCTCTGAGGATGGTGAATGAGATTTCACACAGCCAGAGCTGCAGAACAACCTAGCTTACGTAGGTAAAACCTGGCTAGAAAGAATATGCACATAAAAGCCTACGAAAAACAGAAAAAGACACATTGTACCTTTACAGGGGGAATATCTGAGAAGTGGGTGTGGCTCACTGACGAAGCCTTATAAGGCAGAAATAGCTATCTGAGTCTCCCAGAGAGCAACGCAGAGTTGCAGTTTGTCAGCAGAGGAGGAGCTCTGAGGATGGTGAATGAGATTTCACACAGCCAGAGCTGCAGAACAACCTAGCTTACGTAGGTAAAACCTGGCTAGAAAGAATATGCACATAAAAGCCTACGAAAAACAGAAAAAGACACATTGTACCTTTACAGGGGGAATATCTGAGAAGTGGGTGTGGCTCACTGACGAAGCCTTATAAGGCAGAAATAGCTATCTGAGTCTCCCAGAGAGCAACGCAGAGTTGCAGTTTGTCAGCAGAGGAGGAGCTCTGAGGATGGTGAATGAGATTTCACACAGCCAGAGCTGCAGAACAACCTAGCTTACGTAGGTAAAACCTGGCTAGAAAGAATATGCACATAAAAGCCTACGAAAAACAGAAAAAGACACATTGTACCTTTACAGGGGGAATATCTGAGAAGTGGGTGTGGCTCACTGACGAAGCCTTATAAGGCAGAAATAGCTATCTGAGTCTCCCAGAGAGCAACGCAGAGTTGCAGTTTGTCAGCAGAGGAGGAGCTCTGAGGATGGTGAATGAGATTTCACACAGCCAGAGCTGCAGAACAACCTAGCTTACGTAGGTAAAACCTGGCTAGAAAGAATATGCACATAAAAGCCTACGAAAAACAGAAAAAGACACATTGTACCTTTACAGGGGGAATATCTGAGAAGTGGGTGTGGCTCACTGACGAAGCCTTATAAGGCAGAAATAGCTATCTGAGTCTCCCAGAGAGCAACGCAGAGTTGCAGTTTGTCAGCAGAGGAGGAGCTCTGAGGATGGTGAATGAGATTTCACACAGCCAGAGCTGCAGAACAACCTAGCTTACGTAGGTAAAACCTGGCTAGAAAGAATATGCACATAAAAGCCTACGAAAAACAGAAAAAGACACATTGTACCTTTACAGGGGGAATATCTGAGAAGTGGGTGTGGCTCACTGACGAAGCCTTATAAGGCAGAAATAGCTATCTGAGTCTCCCAGAGAGCAACGCAGAGTTGCAGTTTGTCAGCAGAGGAGGAGCTCTGAGGATGGTGAATGAGATTTCACACAGCCAGAGCTGCAGAACAACCTAGCTTACGTAGGTAAAACCTGGCTAGAAAGAATATGCACATAAAAGCCTACGAAAAACAGAAAAAGACACATATATATATATATATATATATATATATATATATATATATATATATATATATATATATATATATATATATAATATTTCAGGTTTCTTCCCGTGTAATTGTGGATATATCCCTAAAAGGGTAGAAGCGACGTTTCGACAGAATCCCATCTGCCATCATCAGGCTTATGTCAGCAGTCATTTTGCACTAACTGCTGTTGGTATTTCAAATCTGGTGCTGGTATTCTGGGATGGCTCCACCTTTTCATTCTGATTGGTTGGGAGTCCCAGTATGTGTTTTTTGGCTTGGCTTCAGGTGTATGGTCGGTTTTTCTCCACTAGGTGGCAGGGCTTCATCTTTGTGGATGGTTTGAATATGATTTGGTTGGGATTTTTTTGATTAATGTTTGGTCTATGTTTTATATATGGTGTTAAAATTCGTCTATCTATGAGAGCAGGTTTCCAAATAGTAGGCAGACATGAAGTGTCATCCCATTTATTTATGCAATGTGGTCTTTTTTCTATTTCTATTGCTTCTCTGATTATCCTGCCATTGAGATGTTATATTTTTGCAACTGTTTTTGTTTTATTAAAATTAATGTTGTGTCCTGTTGTATTTATATGTTGAACTAATGATGATGTGTGTTCTTGCTTTTGTATTGAGTTTTTGTGTTCCTCAATGCGCACACTCATTCTTCTGTTGGTCTGTCCAATGTATGTTGATGGGCAGGAAGCACACGGGATTTCGTATATGCCTTGATCTTCTAATTCTATTTTGTCTTTGGGGTTTCTCAGAATGGACGATATCTATCTGTGCAAAATATGGTTTTGATTTTGTGTTTATGTACTATTTGGAAACCCTTTTAGGGATATATCCACAATTACACGGGAAGAAACCCGAAATATTAACTATACACACATACATACCTGTGAAAACTTACATAAATATATATATATATATATATTTTCTCAGGTTTTCGCGGGTGTTTGTATGTAGGTCTTTGGTTATTCGGGTTTTCTCCCACGTAAAATTGGAAGTGTCTTGGCGACGTTTCAACGAAGTCTCATTCGTCATCTTCAGGCTGATGTTCTTGGCTTCGTGCTTCCAGGAGCAAGCACGAATTTTCCTGGAAGCACGAAGCCAAGAACACCAGCCTGAAGATGACGAATGAGACTTCGTCGAAACGTCGCCAAGACACTTCCAATTTTACGTGGGAGAAGACCCGAATAACCAAAGACCTACAGATATATATATATATATATATATATATATATATATATATATATATATATATATATATATATTAAAGTCATATACATTAATGTAATAGACACTTGAATCTTAAAATTATTTTATAACGTTGAAAGTTCTAATAAGATTGCTCAACTTTTTATATATTGAGTATACAGGATGTATTAATACTCACCATCAAATTACTGAAAGCAAATCACAGTAAAAAAAAATAATTAAGCCATTCAGTTATATCCACTGCCATCAGTCAAGTAATATTTAACAGCATATATTTTTCTAATTCATGACAATTTTATAAAATAAAATATATCAGTGTTTACTAAAACTCGCTAAGACATATTTAAAAGCAAAACTATTAAAAGGCAAAATATATATTTTGCATAAGCTTTAAAAATATAATGCAATCACTGTAATTATGTGCAATCTTCTGAAGAGGAAGTGCAGGGTTTTGTTTGGTTTTTGTTAAAGTTGAAATTGACTGAGGCTTATTATTTGTGGGGTACTTTGAGTGAATGTTAAATAAATAGATATTAAATATGAATTGCAGCATATTATATGCAAGCCTGATCAGAAATTAATTCAGTGAAGTGTACTTCTCAGTAGACCTGTATAGGTTTTCCACTGTGCTCTCTCTCTCTCTCTCACTCTCCCTCCTTCCTTCCCTCCCTCCCTCCCTCCTTCCCCCCCACTCCCCTTGGCATTTCAGCTTACACATAGAAAGTGATATGAAATATTGCAGGAAGCATTTAAGTTTAAACACAATACACTCTGTCAAGATCATGTCTGCTTTTCAAACTGCATTTATGAATCCCAAATTAGAATGACAAAACTTCACCAATTTGAGGCAAGCTCAAAACTTTATTTTCATCTATTCAAAAAAGTGTTGCTGCTTTAATCTAGGCAGGTTGGTACATTTGTATTTGTTTGTTTCAATTTAGAGACTGCCCAGCTCCAGATGACTCTGGCCAGCTTACATTTAAAAATCACCTCTTAACGAGAAACATTTCATTAGTATCCAGAGAGTGAATTCTGCATAACAACAAACTTTCCTACAGGGGCTCAACGACCTGTACAGGTAAAACAGTCAAGTTTTAAATGACTTTTTGAATGTCATTGGACAAATCTCTGAAGAATGCTATTTCAGAGGACAGGCGTAGCAGCAGAGAAGGCATGCTTCCTAGAACCCTATAAATGATATTGCGTTATTCGAAGTGTGATTCTGACTGATCTTATCAGACAGACAAAAATAGTTGGGGTGAGGGTGTTCCTATGTAGCTGGACCCTATGCCAGGAAGAGTTTTATATGGGATAATCAGCAAGTTGAAGCAGTTGGAAGTGGCATTACAATGTTATAACATTTTACAAAATGCATAATACCAAGGTCATACTGCCTGCACTAACATATTATGGACCAGTTATAGTTTCTAAATTGCCTTCAAAGGCAGCCCCATATAGGGTGCATTGCAACAATCTATTAACAAAGTGACTAGGGTCTGAAGGACCTCCTGATCTAGGAACCAGTTCAACTGGAACACTAGATGAATGTGTGTGAAGGTTCTCTTGCCTGCAGCTGTCACCTGTTCTTTAAGCAAGACTGCAAGTCCAAAACAAGCCAGAGATTGTGTACTTGTCTCAAGTGAAGAAATGCAAAATCCAAGACTAAACTGAGATGGCCAAACACCCATATACACCCTGTCACCTGCACTGTCTTGAGACTCCAGGATAGGAACTCAACAACCTTTAGGGCACTTGTTGGCCTAAAGTTGAGCTATACTAATAATACCTGACTCTGAACAAATAGATTTCACCCAGAGGTTCCATACAAAAGTTAAACAAAGAGGCAAGAGTGTTGAGCCATGAGATGTACCACAAATGATAGGTTAATCCACACTGATTGTGGCCAACCACAAAGAAGGAGGAAAATATGGTCCCCACCACAAAATCCCTGCATCCAGAAGATGCTATCAAAAACTGCTAGAATGATGAACTAGTCCCATTTGTATATTACCAAAGGTCATTAATAAGCATGACCAATGCTATATACGTACTATATCATGGCCTGAAATCAGATGGAAAGAAGTTCAGATAATCTGTTTCCTCTAAGACCATTAGAATTGTTACCTGACCACCTTTCAACAACATTTACCAAAAAGGGAAGATTAGAGACTGAATAAAAATTATCCAGACCCACTGGGTCTAGCAAAGACTTCCTGGGAATAGACTACCCCTATCTCAAAGAAGCTAAAGCCACTTCATGGACCTAACCATAGGTAACTGCCAAGATAGTCTTAACAACAGAGAATGAACTAATGAACAGGTGGCCAAGCTCACTGTATCAGGGTGAATCTAACAAAGAAGTGGCTAAACTCACAATCTGAAGGTTTGCTCCCTCAGGTGTCACAAACTCAAACTCACTCTAAATAATTCCACAAGACTGTTTCCCAGGTACCTCAATTGAATCTGTCCAATTTAAGTCAGAGTGCATCTGAATGACATTATCTGTCAAGTAGCAAGAGTATTCAACACAGCTGTTCTCTGATATTCCCATGGCTTGTCTCTCCTAGCAAGAGGCAGTCAGCCCAAATAAGTTTGCCAGACAGTTTTAGGACACCCACAAGCATAGCCTCATTGAAGTTTTACTTGATAGAAAATTTAATAACAATGCAATCTGTATCATTCACTTGAGCCAATTTCATATTCTGCTGGCCACCAAGTTGCTTGATGTTATTACAATAAAAATCGCTGAAAATAACCACATAGATGTTAAACAGGCTTGACACAATTAAAAGATGACAAGCATTAAAAATAGTAGCAACAAATTCAGGTGTCAGAACTAAGTGCAATAGAAGTGTCATCAATTTGGAAAAGGTGACTCATAGGCTCACCTCAGAATGGGCAGCTGGAAAAAGCTTTGCTTCCTATGGAAATTATGAGAAATTTAAGTTAGGAAATTGAAGCATGCAAAAATGTTTTGCTATTCTTAAAAAATGTTTCAACCTGTTCATCTGGAGACACCACCCCATTATTAGACATGCCCTTGCAAACCTCAGATCTCAATATAATTGAAAACAAAATTAAGTCCCCTCCAGACCAAAAAAAGGTTGTCTGCCCTCTCAATAACAGCCCAGAATTTATGTATAATGGCATAGCTGTACCGGTAAAATGATCAGAATTAATCCTATGCAGGGTTAAATTTATGATGGACTTCGTTTTCCTTTATATCCAACTGTACCACAATTTTAGAATGGAAGGTAATAATAAAGTTGCAGCAAAGGAAAAAGATCTTCCCTCTAATAAAGTGGAAGGAGAATATAGAAATCTCATGAACATACTATACATTACAATAATCTATAACAAATGCCACCCCCACCCCGGATTTTTCCCATCCTCTTTAGACATCTTATTTGATACAAAAGACTACTTGGCCCATAGGGTAACCAGTATCCAAGTGACTTGTTTTAAAAATCAGTAGAACTATTTAGGAGGAAGCAATTTCAGATTTGCAGTCTTAAGTGTTTGACCTGTAATAATAGAGGTCAAGCAGAAAATGGAAGGCATTATGAACAGTCTACTGTAAAGATCTTTTTATCATTAAAACATGCAGCATGAAAAAATCTGTACCACTTCACATGAGGTATCTGTTCAAAAGTATCCTCTTCGAAATTAAAGAATGCCAACTGATGTACTTTATGCTATTTGTCACAATCCTATTATAATAGTTCACTGTAATAATGCAGTTATGCAGGATAATTGTCATGATTACAATTAGTAATACTTTGAAATGAGTGTTGCTCCAATCATCTGAAATGTTTAAACTGCAATTCTGCACTGAACAGTGAATAAACAGCACTGTAGGGTTCCTTCTTTATTTATTAGTGGTACTCAGTCATTTACAAAGCAATTTTGCTCTGTCTATAGGAAGATTTCCTTCTTTAATTGGACAGCTTTGCAACTCCACTCTATTTTCCTACCTGTAAACAGACTCACTGTTTGCCTATAACTATAAAGTTCAAAAGACCACCTACACACGCAAATGGAAAAAGCTGCTACTAGACTCCTTTTGATTTGGGGGCATCAAACTCAATTCAGCTGTTCTGAATCACTTGGACAGTTCAGTTGGAAGAGCTAATTCTGGATTTGATTGAATTACCTTTACCCACTTAGGAATTTTCTTACTGTCACCAAAAAACAAACAAACAACAACAACTTTCTCTTCCAGGACAGAAACACTGACAGCACACTTATTGTATTTAGTAAACTTGCCTTACCTAGTTTGCAACATTATTAATATTATGAATTCAGTCCACAGATATCCTTCAGCAAAGAGAAAATGTTCACATTTCTTGTGAAGTCGACAAAATAAATTTGATCAGAATAGTTGCCTGCTGCCAAACAGCCATTTAAAAGTTTTACTTTTTTTTCCTCATCTGAATCAAATTCTTTTTCTTAAAAAAAAAAAAAAAAATTCCACGAGGAAACAATTTAATATTTGAATCCAACCTCAAAAACTGTTGTTTGGTTCTTGGTTTTGAAAGGCAGCACCATGGATAGTTTCAAGTAACCAACCAGGTCTAATAAGAGCTGGTATTGAATTTTTTTTCTCCTGCACCCAGTAGCCCATCCCAATGTCCATTTTGTCTCTGAAGCCTATTATTCTTTGTTTCTCCAGCTCATCTGTGGCACAATCTCTGCAATGGCACACCAGTTCCATGTTTGGCATAACATTTTTAAGTAAAGATACTTACTTACTGTTGCATTTAAGATTTGAAGGATTTAGTTAGTGATCTAAATTTGGACTATTTGAATTATGGGTTTCTAAGCAGCAAGATGGACTGGGTTTAGCAAGGCTCCTGGTTCTATAATGCTGCTTAGTACATTCCTCCATACACAGGGAGACCTACACATACTTTGTGAGCCACTACTGATTCCTCAGCCACTATTTCTGGATCCAGTTCATTATAAAACTCTGAGATCTTGGCAATAGTGGTGGCACCATAGTATGCAGATGTGAAATTTAGAGTAACATCTTCATTATGAAAATACCTACCCTATTTCCCCCAAAATAAGACATCCCCTGATAATAAGCCCAATCTGGCTTTTGAGCATACGGCAATAAGGCCAAGAGCTTATTTCAGGGTTCAAAAAAATATAAGACAGGGTCTTATTTTCGGGGAAACACGGTATTCTCTTACAAGTTTGGCCTCAATCTATCATTTCTTAAAGTGACTTGTAGCACCTTTCCAAGCAAACATATCCTTACAAAAGGATGGAGGATGAGCACTACAGAAAGTATCTTGGAAATATGAGCTTGAGATGCTGAAAAACTATTTCATTTGTGCTTGGATAAATGGGATGTGCACTTTTTTAAACCTTTCAAGCCAACCAATTAGACTAGAAGGTATTGAAAAATTACATCCACTGAATTAGAATATCTTCTTATGAAGAAGAGTTATCTTAAGAGTAAGATAACTTATTCTTTAGAAGATATTCTATCACCCAAATCCCCCATCACTACTGATTCCTGCTTCCGATCATTCCCAAAAATGCTGCTGCTTGAACATAGTTTAATTTGAGGAGAAGCTTTAAGGTAAGTTCTTATCTTATCAACACGCAATTCAGCACTTCATACCCAGAATAGCTACCCTATTGTCACCAAAAACTCTCTGCCATTAAAGCAGCCCTTACACTACTTTTTATGACTCTCAGCCACCTTCCAGACAAAGATAAAACTGATCCTTTAGGCTGTATAAGTTTACTTATATCCATGAACCTGCTAAAAATACAGTCTATTAAGGTCAGTACAGCTTTCTTCTAAGCATAGATTATCTGTTAAACTAATCTCATGTTTAATACCACTAACCTATGTGAACAGCATGCTAATTTACTGATAGAAAACTAGAATGCTAGAAAAATCTTTATTCAATAGACACATTTTTTCAAACGTTCAGTGAAGAGGAAAACAACACTTGTTGAATTTTTAGGTGGGATGTGCACCAACTGTAAAATTTGATTTGGATCCCAAACCAGAAAACAGTTAAATTGTATTCAACCTATACTTAGCTATGGTTTTTTTTTTTTTCTCATCTTGAACTTTTGATTGAAAACTTGTGCTACCATTGTCTGTCTGTCACTATGAGACTATCAGAAATAGACAACTGGGAATGGGATAATGAAGTATTTTTGTTTCTGCAGAGCAAAGCCAAGAGTGCTGTTAGTCTACCTCTTATAACATAGAAAAACATAATCCGTACAGAATGACGCATGAACAACATGTCTCCCTTCCTCAAGCACAGAACAATGTCAACTGGCCTTGCAGATACTCCAATTGCATTTTTTCCCCAAGAGTGGTTTTGCGCAATTGTCTGATATGTCCTTTCATTAGATTTAAGTCAAAATTGCATTTAAAGGCATTCCAGCTGGGTACATGCAATTATGGCCCCCATGAACTGGCCTATTAAATAAGCTTATAGTACAAGGAAAGTGAAAGTTGTCTAAGATAAATCTGTGCCAGTGGAGAATTTGCATATTCATGTTTTACTAGTACAATGAATGAGACTTAGTATTAATATCTATTGTTTTTATTTGCTATCCACAGTACAGGTATTCCTCAAATTACAATCACAGTTGAGCCCAATTTGTTTGTTGCTAAGTGAAACATTTGTTAAGTGAACTTTGCCTCATTTTACAACCTTTCTTGCCACAATTGTGAATTGAATCACTGCAGTTGTTAAATTAGTAACATGGATGTTAAGTGAATCCGGCTTCCCCATTGACTTGGCTTGTAAGAAAGTCACAAAAGGTGATAACGCGACCCCGGAACACTGCAACCGTCATTAATATGAGTCAGTTGCCAAGCATCCAAATTTTGAGTATGTGACTGTGGGATACTGCAATAGTCATATGTGTGAAAAATGCTCATAGGTCACTTTTTCAGTGCCATTGTAACTTTGGATGTTCACTAAATAGACTGTTGTAAGTATAAGCTCTATTTTTTTTCCTTCACAGCTACAATCCTGTGAGAGATTGGACTGAGAAATAATAATAAGTCCAAAGTCCTCTAGTTAGATCCAATGGCTAAGGGTGGACCAGAACTCAGATTTCCTTGCTTTTCCTTCCTTCCTTCCTTTCCTTGTTCAATACCTTAACACCACGCCAAATTCAAAATCCTGAGCTAGTCTGCTAAACTAGAATATGCCAATGAACCAGAGATCCAATACATCTGATATACTGTACTTTCTGGCCTTTTAAATGCTAGAAATAAGAGAGCATGAGACATTTACCTCTACTATGGCTTTGGGTATTGTAGGTATCCATCTAATCCAGTATGCATATTCTACATATGATAAGAATACAGATGAAATACTCTCATTCCCCCCTCCAAGCTGTTCCACTCATGGAAGGTGGACCCATCAATGTGTTTTATTCCAAAGACTATCTAAGAAAAAATAGGACATGACAATTCAAGTAATCACCTGGTTTAATTCAGGTAATGTGGCCAGAGAGCCTTGACTGAAAATGAAATGGTTGTGGGCTTATTAAAGGATATTATAGCGGAACATATACCTGGTTTAAGCTGAGCAGGCATTTAAAAATATCAGCTAGGAAGCTGATCAAGGGCAACTAAGAGCAATTCAAGCCTAATGTTACTATAGAAAAATCCTTTATGTTAAAAAGGAGCTGTATCTAATGTATCAATTGGTAAAAGGCTCTTAATAAGGGAATATGTTGGGTATCAACATGTCATACCTGAAATTTTTCTTCCAAAGGAGTTTTCACTTAGGTTCCATTTATTGTGACAAATCTCAACTGGAAAAAAAAGTTTAATATTATTGCATTCTATAAATTGTGCACTGAATTAATTGTTTCCTCAATAAATACATGATACAATAATAGCGTGAATATGGGGCTCCCCTTGAGGAGCACCCGGAGGCTCCAGCTGGTCCAGAATGTGGCCGCGCGGGTGGTTATGGGAGTGACATGACGCACCCATGTGACCCCCCCTCCTGCGCGAGCTGCACTGGCTCCCGGTGGTCTTCCAGGTGCGCTTCAAGGTTTTGGTTACCACCTTTAGAGCGCTCCATGGCATTGGACCGGGGTATTTACAAGACCGCCTTCTGCTACCAATAGCCTCTCACCGACCAGTACGCTCCCATAGAGAGGGGCTTCTCAGGGTGCCGTCAGCCAAACAGTGTCGACTGGCGGCCCCCAGGGGGAGAGCCTTCTCTGTGGGGGCCCCTACCATCTGGAACGAGCTCCCCCCAGAGATACGGAGGATCCTGGACCTGCGCACGTTTCGTCGTGCTCTCAAAACTTTTTTATTTCAGCAGGCTGGCCTAGGCTAACTCTCCTCTTTTAAATTTTTAATTTGTGATTTTATAAATTGGGTGTTTTAATCTGTGTTTCGGCCAAAATATTTAATAATTTTAAGGGATTTTTTAATATTTGTATTATCTGTATTTTATCTTGGCTGTTCACCACCCTGAGTCCTTCAGGAGTAGGGCGGTATAGAAATTTGATTAATGAATAAATAAATAAATAAATAAATAAATAAATAAATAAATAAATATCCACGGTGATGGTGCCTGATTTTAAAATGGCAGGTATTGCATTACATAAAAAGAGGTGACTATCTGGTCCATCTGTCATTTTGAAGCCAGAGATTGTCACTGGTGATGCCCTTGTATAGTATAGTGGCTTTCTTATTGTTTATTGAGAGTGAATATAAAATAAGAGCAATAATATAATTAACCAACTTCAAAAGCTGAAAAACAGCAGCCAGGATTCAGTAATGTAGTATACAAGAATCTTGGATTCAATATACTGTATGTATTTAAGACCACTTTTGAATGGCCAAACTGAAAATGGCAGACCTACTAGAATTGCTCCTTATCCAGAAAAAAAAAAATCCTCAATGTTTTAATGTTGCATAGTTTGGTCTCCCCAAACTATGTATAATTTGTATAATTTGTATAATTTGTATTATACAAATGCTATTCTGACTTATAGCTTTGCCTTTTGTGGATTAGAGAATCTACCATGGTAGTAGAATTTTTTTTTAAAGGCTTCATTATCAAATTAAAATTGCAATGGAGAATGTAGCTGAATTCTTGCAGCCTACGGGCAGAGTAAGCCTTGATTATTTCTTTCAGTTGCTCATGGAACAAGATTGTGTTTAACTCTCTGCTGAGTAGGATTTTTTTTTTTTTGTCTGCCTTGCCTACATTTTTCTTTTAAAACCTTGTGTATTGCTCTAATTTCATTGAGAATACTGTAATTGAAAAGCTTCCATCCCTCACTGCTTTCCCAAACAAATAGTAAAGGCATCATCCTAATGTATTATCATAACAGACTATGAAGCAGAACAAATATTATAGGCAGATATTAGAAGAGAGAAACATTTGGCAGATGCAGACAGTATAATGCTAACTCTGCTTTCTTAATCAACAGTAAAGGCACTCTTGCATTTCATAGGAAAGAAGTTTGTTTCTGCTAGTTACCTTTGCTATATAGTTAAATTCATGTTGCAAGTATAATTCCTTTTTGCCATACCAAGGAATTCTTACACATTGCCATATACTTTTAAGTGAATATTTATAAACAGGTCATTCAAACCAAAATAGGACATCATTTGGAGAAAATGTCTATAGGCCTTCTGCTTGGTGATGAAATAGCAGCAACAGGCATATGTCTTGTCCGAGAATATGCTTTCAGCTAATGTCATTCCTGGTGGTAAAAGACCTTTCCTTCAATAAGTAGTCTGAAATTTAATACTGATAGTGACATCATCCTATTTACAAATCTTTTCCTAAACCAAGGATGGAAAATCTATGGTGGATAGAGCTTGTAAGAATTTGTCCACTGGATACCTATGTTCTGGCAGAAGATTTCTTCCCCAACCCCTTTCCTTTTCTGGAAACTACTGCATTAGTTCATACATCCGGATAGAGAGAATTGGAGTTAGCTTCCACTTGAATCTGATCTGCCTTTCATCAAAGCAGCAACTAAGGCTAGTCTTCCAACTACTTTGGACCCATACCAGTTTGCATATAGGGCAGGGGTGAAATGCTCCCGGTTCGGACTGGCTCGGGTGAGTAGGTAGTGGAGATTGAGGCTAGTTCACCGAACCAGGAGCAATGGCTGGCTGGCCACGCTCCCAAACCGATCCACAGCCCGCAGTCCTGCCATGCTTGCCTGCCTTCCATGCTGCCTTCCTGATGTCCCGGTGGCCAGCTTGCGAAGGCAGGCAAGCAGAAGTCTACATGGAAGGCAGGCAAGCATGGCAGGGCTGCGGGGAAGGAGCTAGCAGCTTACTGCCCCACCCCCCTCAAGCAGCGGCTTCCCTGCTCAGCCCCATCAATCTATGCATCCATAGCAATGGGGTTGTTTTGTTGCTTCGGGGGGGCAGGTGGACATATTCATTATAGTTGTCAGCTGCAGACGTCTGCCTGCCCTTCCGAAGTACCACCTCGGTGAACAAAACAACCCCATTGCGCTGTGCCTGCAGCCAAATGCGCCCAGCCGTCCGTGCCCTTTCCTCAAATGAGCTGTGCATGGGGCGCTTGGAGAGTGAGCAAGCAAGAGAGCTCTCCAACCTCTGTTTTGTGTGTGTGTGTGTGTGTGTGTGTGTGTGTGTCAGTGGTGGGTTCCTCCCGGTTCCGCTGAGCCGGTAGCGGTGATGATATGATATCACTGAACCGGTTCTGCCCCCCCACCCCCCCACCCACCCAGCCCGTGTTATTCTTACCTTTTATTTGGCCCCACCCCCAATCTATTGCTGCCTCCTGAGTCCCAGCTGATGGGCTATAAGGAAAAAATGTTTAAACTCTTGCTGTGGGGCTTCAAAGGGCCCCCCTACAGCTGATCAGTGGTAAAAGGCAGTTTGGTGGTAGACCGGTGCCTCCAAAAACAAATGAGTAGACCGGTGCCTGCAAAAATAAATAGGTAGACCAGTGCCTGCAAAAATACATGAGTAGACCAGTGCCTGCAAAAATAAATGGGTAGACCAGTGCCTGCAAAAATAAATAGGTAGACCGGTACAGCTCTGCAAGCAGTTAAAAGCCTGGTAGACCAGTACCTCTGCTAAATACTAAAGAATTGTCACATGACCATCAAGCCATGCCCACAAAATAAGCCACACCCACAGAACTGGTAGTAAAAAATTTTAGAATCCACACCTGGTGTGTGGGTGGGTGGGTGGGTGGGAGGGAGGGAGGGAGGAAGGGAACAATCTGAAGCTGAGGCACCCAAACTTCTGGCAGTGGTGGGGCAGCTTCTGAGCAGCCAGCTCCACCTGACCTACTCCCTGAGTCTTGCCATTCTCCTGTCCCGCCCCCCCAGCTCAAGCAGCGGCAGGCTCTGCGGGACAACAGGACCTCTCATTTTTCCCACAGCATGGCTTATGCTTGCTATCTTTGCTTGTCTGCTTGCAAGCGATGATCTTCTCTGCTTCTCTCAGGATGCTGGTGCAGGCACCATGGATGCATAGCTTGTTGGGGCTGAGGGAAGCCGCTGCTTGAGCTGCGGGGTGGGGCAGGAGAACGGTGAGACTCAGGGAGTAGGTCAGGTGGAGCTGGCTGCTCAGAAGCTGCCCCACTGCTGCCAGAAGTTTGGGTGCCTCGGCTTCAGATCAATCCCACCCTCCCACCTACACATACACACACACAAAAAAAAAAAAAAAAAAAAACAGAGGTTGGAAAGCTGTCTTGCTCGCTTGCTCTCCAAGCGCCCCATGCACAGCAGAGTGATGTGAATTATGTCAAACTGGCCACGCCCACCCAGTCATATGAGCCACCAAGCCACACCCACAGAACCGGTAGCAAAAAAAATTAGATTTCACCCCTGATATAGGGGTAATAGATCAACTGATGATGCCTCTTGTTGTCCATATTTTATTGAATCACTTGGAACAACAGGGGACATATGCGAGGCTGTTATTTGTGGATTATAGCTCTGCCTTTAAAACCATATTACCCAACAGGTTGTTTTTTAAAATGTCCAATTTGGGTATAAATCAGAGGATTTGTTTGTGGATAAAGGATTTTCTGACAGGTAGGCCACAGTCAGTGTTATGTCCTTATAAGGACATCCGCCCTGATTGGCTGCTAGCCATCGGGCGGGAGACTTGAATCCCTGTCAAGGGGCGGTGCATCTGCCGGGAGCGAATATAAGGAGAGCTCCGGCAGCGCGCCAGCAGTCTTGACTTGTTACTTTGGAACTAATAAAGTTGCTAAATGTATCGAGCTGGTCACGTCTTCATTTCCTGCGCCTGATCTAACACTGGCGACGAAGGACTAGAGAAGAGAACCTGAACAAGACTCGTGGCACGATCGCCCACCGAGCTGAAGTCACTACACCACAGCGACTCCCAGAATGGCAACCCCGCAAGCACCGATGACCGCGCTGAAGCCATTCGACCCATCCCGGGAGAAGCCGAGGTCGTACATGGTCCGATTCCGACAGTTCCTGCGAGGTAATGGCTACCAGAACCTCGACGATAAGCGGAAAAGAGCCCTCTTCCTGGCTCATTGCGGATCGGATGTCCTGGAGATGGCGATTGACCTCGTGGCACCCAGGGACATTGAGGAGATGTCCTGGAACGACCTGCAGGAAGTCCTACAGGAGCACTACGCACCTACAGGCACCCCCATCGCAAACAGGTTCACCTTCCAGCAAAGAAACCAGCGGGAAGGTGAATCCATCAAGGAATTCGTGGCAGCGCTGCGCCAAATCGCTGCCAACTGCGAGTTCGACAACGTGGATAATGCCATCCGAGACCGCGTGGTTTTTCGAATGCGAGATGTGGGTCTGCAGAAGAAGTTCCTCAGCCGAAAGAGGATCCCGCTCAAAGACGTCCTCGACGAAGCAACAGCGGCTGAAACATCTGAGCAAGCAGCCGCCACGATGGTAAAGGCAAGAGGGATCCATAAGATCCACAAGTTGGGCCTGACCTCATCAGACGAGGTAACCACGCTATCCGAGTCTGATGAGGAAATAGCCGTCCACAAGGTTTCCCGCCCCCCCAGGCGGGAAAACCCACAGCATGGCGACCGGGGAGAACGATGCGGCAGCTGCAGAGGTGACCACCCCAGGGCAACCTGCAGATGGAGGGATGCGACCTGCCGCCGATGCCTGAAGAGAGGGCACATCGCCGAGGCCTGCAGAGCCACAGATCCAGCCCCGGAACCGCCCAGACCACAATTCCGGGAGAATCGCAAAGACAATCAGAGGACATCCAAACGGTCCTCAAACCAGTCCCGGCGCGGGGAGGAGGAATATCCCCGAAATAGAACGGTGCACCAGACCATCATCGCTCACACAAGCAACGAGGGGACCACCAAGTTCCATGTGACGCTGCTAGCAGAGGGGTCATAGTGCAAGATGGAGGTAGACTCCGGATCCGCCTACTCCATCATGGACTGGCAGCACCTACAGCAGCTGAAGCCTTCCTACAAAAAGACCCAGCTGAAAACCCCGAAATCGAGGCTTGTGGACTTCAACGGAAACCCCATTGGAATCCTGGGCAGAGCCACCATCCACGTAAAATACAACGACTTCAACGGAGAGCTGCCCATCACCATCGTGGAGCACAGCCGACCGAACCTGTTGGGTGTGGAGTGGTTTAAGCCGCTGGGGCTTTCCATCGAGGGCATCCATGAAATCCACAGGGACGAACTCGACACCATCATCGAAGAGTTCAAGGAAGTCTTCGATGGTAAGCTGGGGAAATTTGTGGGGAGGCCAATCTCCTTTAATCTGGATAAGGTAATCACTCCAATTAGGCTTAAGCCCCGCCGAGTTCCGTTTGCCCTGCGGCCTAAAGTAGACGAGCAGCTGGATAAGCTGATCGCCCAGGGCGTCCTGGAACCGATCGATCATGCCTCATGGGAGACCCCCATTGTGACCCCACTGAAGCATGATGGGTCTGTGCGCATCTGCGCCAACTACCGTTGTACCATCAACAAGGCGTTGGCACAGAGCGCATACCCAGTCCCAGTAGTGCAACACCTGCTGCATTCCCTGGGATCTGGCTCAATTTTCGCGAAACTGGACCTGGCCCAGGCTTACCAGCAATTGCCAGTGGACGAAAAAAACGGCGGAGGCACAAACAATTGTCACGCACAGGGGGGCATTCAAATGTAACCGCCTCCAATTTGGAGTCAGCGCTGCCTCTGGCATCTTCCAATCTATAATGGAACGCCTTCTCCAAGGCGTTCCAGGGGTGGTGCCTTACTTCGACGATGTGCTCATCTCCGGTGACTCAAGAGTTCAACTCCTTGAAAGGCTCAGGCTTGTCCTGCAGCGGTTCAAGGCCAAGGGCTTGAGGGTCAGGCGGGACAAGTGCATCATAGGAGTACAGGAAGTCGAGTTCCTGGGCTATCTCATTGATAGCACGGGCATCCACCCCACCAAATCAAAAGTGGAAGCAATCCATGAAGCTCCAAGCCCAAAAAACAAAACGGAGCTTCAGGCTTTCCTTGGGTTGCTCAACTTCTACGCCATTTTCTTGAAACAGAAAGCCACAGTTGCTGAGCCACTCCACCGCCTGCTGGGGAAATCGGCTCCCTGGAAGTGGGGCCAGGAAGAAGAAGCAGCTTTCCGGGCCATCAAAGGACTAATGACGTCCAAAAGCGTCCTCATCCAATACAGCGAGACGCTTCCCATCAAGCTGACCTGTGATGCGTCGCCATATGGGGTGGGGGCAGTTCTCAGCCACGAACTACCCAACGGCACGGAAGCCCCAATTGCCTACTTCTCAAAGACCATGTCCGGTGCAAGCGGAACTACAGTCAGCTGGACAAAGAAGCCCTGGCCATCGTGGCTGGAGTGAAGCGTTTCCACGAATACCTTTACGGAAGACGCTTCACCATAGTCACCGACCACAAGCCACTCCTGGGACTCCTCGCAGGTGACCAACCCACCCCGACCTTCATGTCCCCACGGATGACAAGATGGGCCATCTTCCTAGCCGGCTACTCCTATAGGCTCGTGCACCAGCCAGGCACAGCCATAGGAAACGCCGACGCACTCAGTAGATGCCCGTCGAAGAATCCAGTCGAAGACCCAGCCCCCACGCTCCACCTATTCCATATAGATGACGACGCCAGCTGTCCAGTGTCATCCGCAGATGTGGCCGTTCACACCCAAAAGGACCCCACACTCCGCCAAGTGAAGTCCTGGATCCTCAGAGGGTGGCTATCGGAAAAGACAGGGGAGAGGTTCAGCCCGTTCGCCAGGAAACAGATGGAGCTGTCCACCATAAAGGGCTGTCTGCTATGGGGAGACAGGGTGCTGATTCCAAGCTCTCTGCAACGGCAGACGTTAGAGACTCTGCACAAAGGGCATCCAGGCATCGTCCGCATGAAGGCCCTGGCACGGAGTTACGTCTGGTGGCCCTCCATGGACAGAGACATTGAGCAATGGGTCTCCAGATGTGACCCGTGCCAAGAAGTTCGCCCAGCGCCGCCGCAATCCGAAGTCGCGAAGTGGGAGACCCCCAGCAACCCCTGGTCGAGGATCCACATCGACTTCGCGGGTCCGATGCAGGGGCGACACCTCCTCATCGTGGTAGATGCCTTCTCCAAGTGGCTCGAGGTAGTACCCATGGCATCTACCACAACAGAAGCGACGATCCGAGCCCTGCGCCGTCTGTTTGCCACACACGGACTTCCGGACATGCTGGTCTCGGACAACGGCCCCCAGCTCACATCCCTGGCCATGGAGTCCTTCCTGGCAGGACTGGGCATTCGCCACGCCCTGTCTGCCCCGTACAGGCCGGCCGGAAACGGACAAGGTGAACGCATGGTCAGACTCACCAAAGAAGCCCTCACCAAGATGGGCCCAGGAGACTGGCAAGAATGCATAGATAGCTTCCTCCTCACCCAGCACATCATGCCGCATGCCACCACCCACAGAGCCCAGCCGAGCTGCTGATGGGCAGAAGGTTGAGGTCACCCTTGGACCGGCTGCACCCCCAATACAGCCCGGAAGTGACCGCAACTGCCAGCCGCCCGCTTCGCGCCTTCAGCAAGGGAGATTCAGTTTTCGCGCTGAATTTCAACGGCTCTCCTAAGTGGCTGAAGGGAAAGATTGCCAGCACAACCGGCCCCAAATCCTACACCGTCGAGTTGGAAGATGGACAGGTCTGTAGACGTCACATCGACCAACTCCGGAAAAGGTGGGGGGGAGCACACGAAAACCAGCCTGACGAGGGAGGCCTACAACACCCAGACGAGGTAGGCCTCCAACACCCCCGCGAGGTAGACCTACCACACCCAGACGAGGTAGGCCTACCACACCCCTGCGAGGCAGAGCAACGCTATCCCGACGAGGTCGGCCCAGCACACTACCAGGTACTGTCACGTCGGCAGTCCAGCGAGGTAGACCGGGGCCAACCGCACGAGGGATGGCAACACCAACCCAGCCAGGTGGGCACTCGGCACAACAGGGCCAGGGACCACCAACCCAGCCCGCAAGTAGACCGGGACCTGCCCAGAGGAGGAGCAGCGCACCCCACCAGTGACGGCAGCCTACGCCAGCCCAGCCAGGGAGACCGCAGCTCCAGGCGAGTAGACCGGGACCCAGCCATGACGGGCACCCCACTACCCATGGGCGAGGGTGGCACACGACTCCCCGGCGAGAGGGACCCCCGCCCATCTCAGAAGACAGCCAGGAAACAACAACCCGACCCGGATGAACCCAGGCACCACCCGATGGTAGACCAGGGACTAGGGGGAAGGGAAAGCCGACAACAACCCGGCCAGGGAGACCTACACCACCCCAGCAGGGGAGACCTCCGCCGCCCCGCAGAGGGAGTCCCGCAACAACATCCCGACCAGGTCGACCACCACCAACCAGACGGGGTAGACCAATGCCAGCCCAACCGAGGGGACCAATGCCACCCCTGCGGGGTCGGACAGCACAACGCAAGCCAGCACCACCCGCAGCCGGCGGACCGGACCCGAGGGCACCGAACGGAACCACCACCCAACCAGCAGCAAGGCGGACCGCAACCGAACCGCAGTGCCCGGGAGACCAGGGAGGAGCAAGCGACAGACTTACCGAGACTCAGACGCTCTTCCCGGGTCGGAACCGAGCAACCGAGATGGATCCACAGGCCAGGAGGAAGACCACCAGAACCAGCCATCCAAGGTCTGCGGTCCGGCCGGAGGCGCTGGGGGTGACCCCGCTCACTCGACAGCCAAACCGAGCCCGGTTCTGGAGAGGGAACCAGGAGACGAAAGAGCCCCGTCCATCCAGGCCGGAGACAGAGAAGAAGTGAGACTGCGCAGGTCAGCTAGGGTGCCGAGGCGTCCTACGTACCTGCGCGATTACGTGACTTTTGTGGACGAGATTTGACAGTTCGGACTAAGGGGGGAGGAGTGTTATGTCCTTATAAGGACATCCGCCCTGATTGGCTGCTAGCCATCGGGCGGGAGACTTGAATCCCTGTCAAGGGGCGGTGCGTCTGCCGGGAGCGAATATAAGGAGAGCTCCGGCAGCGCGCCAGCAGTCTTGACTTGTTACTTTGGAACTAATAAAGTTGCTAAATGTATCGAGCTGGTCACATCTTCATTTCCTGCGCCTGATCTAACAGTCAGTAAGGATGGTATCTCACCATTCCTCTACTCTGATACTAAGCCAGGAGCCCCCCAGGGTTGTGTGCTAAGCCCTTTCCTTTATTCCTTGTACACACATGACCGCACCCCATTGTATAACACCAACACAATTATTAAATTTGCAGATGACACAACAGTGGTGGGGCTCATTAATAAGAACAATGAGTCTGCTTACAGGAAGGAAGTATAAAGGCTGGCATTGTGATGTAATGAAAATAATCTCACACTTAACACCACAAAAACTAAAGAATTTATAATTGACTTCAGGAGGAAGAGAGATGTACAGCTACCATTGTACATAAATGGTGAGGAGGTAGAGAGGGTGAGTAGTTTTAAATTTCTGGGCATTTATATCTCGGAGGACCTCTCATGGACTATGAATGCTAACATGCTTGTGAAGAAGACACAGAAGAGGCTGTACTTCCTGAGAATGCTCAGGAAGATAAATCTATCTCAGCATCTACTTCTGTCCTACTATCACGGCACCATTGAGAGTGTCCTGACATACAGCATTTTTGCATGGTATGGGAACAGCTCTGTAGCGGACAAAAAAGCTCTACAGAGAATCATTAAAACTGCCCAGAATATCATTGGGTTCCAGCTACCAGCCCTGGATGACATCTTTGAATCTCGCTGTTGAGAAAGTTGCATAACATTCTCAGAGACTCTTCCCATCCTGCTTACAATCTTTTTGGACTGTTGCCTTCTGGCAGAAGATACAGAACAATTAAAACTCGAACCACACGTTTTCTGAATAGTTTTTATCCCAGAGCTATAATTGCACTCAACAATGAACTAAAGGGCCACCATCAGTGAACTGTTGGACAGTATTACTTGGTCTGTTGTGTGGATGTTTGGGTGGTTTAGGGTGGAGAATTGTGGTGGATGGGAGTGTGTTGGACCTTTGGGTGTTAAGTGAATTTCATTGTATGGGTATACTGTGCATACACATACAATGACAATGAAGTTATTTATTTGAGGGTGTCTTCCAAATGCATCCAGTCAATTATCCCAATTTACCCTCTTGTCATGAATGTTTACATTCAAATTTCAAAACATCAAAATTTCATGCAGGACAAAGGATTTAAGATTAGAAAGGCTGGAAGCTTATTTCATGGTATTTGCACTTTTCAAAAAATTGTAGACAGATCTACAATTATTACATTAGAGATTACACTAATGTTTGGTGAGTTCCATTCTTCAGAGTGCAGAACAAAATCCCTGCAACACTTATTTTCAACAATTATGGAGACAGGCAGTCCCAGCTACTACTTTTTAAATGTTTAGGTTCTTTCCCAGAAGTCATAGGCTGTCCATTCCTGGCCCAGCAGGAAAGTGCTTGCAAACATGGCATTTGTTAAGCAAATGTGCATACAAAATGCACTGTGAGAATACACTAGCATTAAGAGAAATATAAGACATTTTTCTATTGATTCTTAAAAAAAAAAAAGATTGCAGACTGCTACAGCAATAGTTCAGAATGAATTAAAGTCTGAAATATGAGAAATTGAGAGGAAGCAAAATTGACTTATGCACCCATCTCCACTTCTAACAGCCAATGTACCTGGGGAGAAAAGTCTGTGTCAGTATAGCAAACTGAAATTACCCGTGTTAATATTCCGTTCAGGCACTGCAAAGTTATAGTTCATGTGAAGTAATGATAACAATTAAATTGTCAATATCATTGACTGGAGTCAAAAGGCATCCTTAAATTGCTTCATAATTCAGAACAAGCACTTCATTATCAATGGAAGATCCAGAGTACAGCAAAATAATATGCTGGTACTACAGCAAATGCAGCTACAGTATCCCTTCAGAAAGAGGTTGTGTTAATGCTTACTTGGTCTGGAAAAGGTAATTCAATCAGTTCCCAAAATTAACTGTCAGTGAAATCAGTTATTGCTTTGCTATGATATTTGAAAAATACAGTGAGTTAAGGATCTTAATTTTGTATTATTGAATACTGTAAGTCATTTAGAGAGAAGATTAACTTCTCACTAGGTGACTGAAATGTACATTTTCTGACATGCAAACTTTAAAGAAAAACTGGAAAATAACAACACCTGGAATATGCTGCAATCTTTGTTTTCGTTTCAAAAAACAGCTAACTATCTGGGATCATTAGAATCCTTTTTTATTTTATTTTTTCTTGCCAGTTATGTCAAATGAGTTATGGTTTGAAAATGATTATAGATTGGGCTTCTAGGGAAGCAATGGCAAACTGATGACCACTGAGGTATAAGGAGGCAGAGACTAGATCAGCTTCTCAGAATTTCTGTTTAGACAAGTAGAGGACTTGAGATCACCCGCAAGCAACCCATAAAGTAGCTCCCCATTAGGAGATTTAAGACAGTGGTCTCAGGTACATTTCAGAGTTCTGGGAGCCAAAGAAAAGCCATCTTTCAACAAGCCATGGTAAGTGCCATTCTGGCACTGGAGGTATTCAGCCAGTTCTATCCAGTTCATGCGAACTGGTAGTGGCGGCTGTGGGAAGCTCTGCCCACCTGCCCGGACATTATCATGTCCCGTTTTTGATGCTTTGCTCATGCATGGAAGGTGGCATGCACGAGCAATGTGAACGCATGCTCACTTTTGTGAACTGGTAGCAAAGGTAATTGAATAACACCCCTGCATTCTGGACACAGGGTTTGTATACTTCTATTCTTGATCACTTCTGAAAATTACAGTTACTACAGTTTTTGGATATTAAGAACATTCAGAATAAGTTTCATTACCCTGGTTAAGTTTCATTACCCTGGTTAAGTTTCTTTCAATGGTGAGTGAAATAAGCTTTATGCACATTTAATGAAAATCAAAGATTATAGGTATACACATTCCAAAAAAGAAACCATTTTGGAAACAGAATAATGTCTAAAGATGGCAAATGTGATAAAATTACCTCCATAACATTATATGCAAATAAATTTTAATTCTTCCATAGGAGTCTCACTTGTTCAATGTTATATATTCCTTCTGAATCCCTTCTAGAAATGTTTGAGGCATATCTATGCCTTTATCTTCATGGTGAAGATTCTCAAGTTCAAACTCTGGTTTCTTCTAGTACATCTGAGATTCAGAATCCCCACTTCTAATGAATGTACACAATATTGATCTAGAAACACAACTCACCTGACCTAAAATAAGTCAATGTTTAGAGGTGTGTAAGATGTTTAAACTTGAAACAGCTGTTCCAAGTTCAAAATGGGGCCTTTAATGCTAAAAATATTTTATAGTTCTAAAAGTTCCATATGTTTCCATGGTCACCTTGCTTTCATAAACATGCCCAAAGTGATTTTAACTGCGGTAATTCTTTCCTTTCTTTCACAGCATCATGAAAATCTGCATCGGTCAAAAGATATACTTTTGTGAGCTACATATACAACACTTCCCTTGTATCTGTCTCCCTATTTATCCCACAGTGTTGAAGATCTGCAACATTAATCCTTGTTATGGATTGAAAACAAGAGTAAGGTTGGCTGCTTCCAGTGTTTCTGTTCAGAGCAATCTCTGCTTATGTTCAGCCTAAAAGGGGAAATCTGTAAAGAGGATGATGCACAAATAGTAAACAGCCAGTCAAGCAGGAAATATCCATTGTCTCAAAAGCTATCATTCCCAGTTGCAGTTCCATCAAAGCCAGCAGTCTGCAAATGGCATTAAAAAAAGTAACTTTCACAATGGAGCCTTTTAAAATTGTATATGGCACTAATAAACCTGAGCAGAGCACAATTGGGGTGGTGATATTCCTATCTGAACCTATGAATGGTACAGCCTGTAACTACATAGATCATATTTTCATGGGAAAAAATCAAGGATAAACCTAAAAAGGGGGACACATCTAAAAGAGGTGCACAAGGATAAAACAAATTGTTTTATAACTTTGCTTCACAAAGGAAAATTCAAGAGCAAACCAAGAAAAGCTTTACAAAAATGTATATTCTAAAATATCTAAAATCAAACACTATATATCAATTTATTTTTAAAAAAAACACTTCAGTTTTCATATTGCTCACATGAATGTAAAAGGCTATGCATTAAGTGGTACCATTTGTATTGTAAAAGTTAAATGACCATACTAAAGGACATAAATGAGTTTTTGAAAAAATCAATCAATCTACAGGGCCACTTTCTGAATTAAACGACTGTCTTCTAGTATAAAGGACATATGGTTACTGTACCTATTAATTATAATATCATATGGACAGTTATAATAAATAACTTATATAATAAATCTAATAAAATTAAGATAAAATTATTATATGAGTTGTCTTCCTGTTATGAGAATAACCCAGTATTAAGATTTGCGTTAGAATGCCTATTTAAAAGAATATGTTGTTTTAAAACATGCATTTCTATGTTTGCTCAAGATACCCTTTTTTAAGCATGTCATTGAATGTTTTAACGAATTCAGTCCACCAATCAGTCTCATAAGTGCATAAGTGCAGTCCTTTGATTTTGAAATGTACAAAAGAGGACTTCTTCGATTTTGAATATTCTTCAATTTTGAATAATAACTCAGGAACAACACTCCGTGGGGGCAACATTATTTGGAATATCATACCCTGTAGTTAAAATTATTTCTTATACACCTTACAGCATGGAAGAAGGAGCTACAATAGCAGTTTACATCAATAGTATGAGAAAAAAAATAGTGTTTCTTTAAACAAAATAAGGTCAATTGACAATCTCCTGGAGCTATTATTGATACACAATTCCAATAACACTGTAAAAAAGAGTATTTTAAAAATATTGCCTGCCTAATATTTGTTTCAGCTTTTGCCTTGAGTCTCTTTCTGTGCTTCATTCATTTGTTAATCTTTTAGTACCTAATAGTTTATCACCCTGCTTGTTTATAAAATCTCTATTTGAATTTCTTATGTTAGCCTTCCGTTGGGGGAACTTATTACCTGATGTGTACTGTCACAATGTTGAAAGAGAAAATTGTGGGTATGTGTGTATATGGATGATAATCATTTCTCTGCTCTCAAATTTACCTGTTAGCTAATGGATAGACTTTAAAAAAATTAGGACAAATGAATGAGTACAAATGAATACAAAGATATTGGCCTACTCAAGATACTGCACTCTACTGTATTTTTCACAGAATAAGACACACTTTTTTCCCTCCTAAAAGAGGCTGAAAATTTGGATGTGTCTTATACTCTGAATGTAACCCCACGTGCACGGTGCCCAAAATGGCTACCTATAACAGCTGCTGCCTTCTCTTACACCTTCTACGTTTTACCTGCTTTAGTCACCAAAGCTCCCTCCAAAGATCAGCTGTGCTTTTGAAACTGTTTTTCAGCTCCAACGGAAGTGTTTTGCCTGCTTTTCTAATTGCTGCTCTGTCCAACAATCAGCTGTCAAAATAACTGCAGGGTCTAATCCAGGCAATCATGAAGTTTCAAGATTGACTCAAATACACAAATATACTTGCAACAAAATCAATACAAGTTTTCAATTGAGGCTTAAAACAAAGAAGCTCAGTGATGGGCTTACTACAGCTCTAACTTAACAAAGGGCTCTATGAAAAATAATTCACTTTAATGGTCCAATAATTTACAAATAAAATATTAATTTCATGTCTAAAGTAATGTCTTGATTAATATTGCTCATACACAAGTACAGTTTGTCCATGATAGAAAATGCTTCTCTAAATACATCTCTTTTTTATCAACTTTTTGGCCAGTTCTTGAATGGTTTAAAATATGCACTTATGATGGATTCAAATTAAAAACCTCATAGAATGTTGACTGTGAGAAAACTATCAAAATATACATTTGATTTATGGTGGGTATTCCATTGGGCAGATGCAGAAATAGTTGTATTGCTGTGGGGAAACATCGCTGTGATGGACCATGTGAGCAGAACCAGAAATGAGTGGAGCCAGAATAAAATGAGATTTAATTTACATGTATTATAATTTGACATTAATTATATTTGTCAAACTAAAATTTACAATGTAGTGGCATTCTTAAAAAAGCCTCTGTGGAGATGACACAATTGAAACTTTAGGAGAATTATGACTGATCGTTAGACCTCAGCTTGTTACCTATGTGCCAGAAATTATGACAAGACTATGAAAAGGGAGCTTCTTAGTTATAATATTATTTTAGATGAGGGAATGACTTAGATGAGGGAATAGAAGGGGAACTTACCAAATTTGCAGATGATACTAAGCTGGCAGGAATAGCTAATACTCTAGAAGATAGGCTCAAGATCCAGATGGATCTTGACAGACTTGAACATTGGGCCCTATCTAACAAAATGAAATTCAATGTAGAGAAAAGTAAAGTCTTACACTTAGGCAAGAAAAACCAAAATTACACATATATACTGGGTGAAACCAGGCTTAACAGCACTAACTGTGAGAATCCCAGTGGACAACCAGCTAAATATGAGCCAGCAGTGTGCAGCGGCAGCTAAAAAAGCCAATGCAAGCCTAAGTTGCATTATCAGAGGGATACAATTAAATCAAGTGAGATACTAATACCACTCTATAAAGCCTAAGTAAGACCACACCTAGAATACTGCATCCAGTTTTGTTCACCACACTATTAAAAAAAATGTTGAGACTAGAAAAAAGTGCATAGAAGAACAACCAGGATGATTAGGGGACTGGAGACTAAAACATATGAAGAACGGTTACAGGAACTGGGCATGGCTAGTCTAGTGGGAGCTAGACCAGGGGAGACATGATAGCAGTGTTCCAATATTTGAGGGACTGCCACAAAGACGAAGGGATCAAGCTATTTTCCAAGGCACCTGAAGGCCAGACAAGGAATAATGGATGGAAACTGATCAAGGAGAGATTTAACCTAGAAATAAGGAGAAATTTTCTGACAGTGAGAACAATCAAACAAGGGAACAGCTTGCCTTTGGAAGTTGTGGTAGCTTCATCACTGGAAGTTTTCAAGAAGAAATTGAACTGCCATTTATCAGAAATGGTATAGGATCTCCTGCTTGGACTAAATGACCTACAAGGTCCCTTCCAACTCTGTTAATCTGAGAATATTTGGAGCCCTGCAAAAAGCCAAAAAAGATTCCGGAACACTGGAATATTCAGGCTATTATTTTCACAGTTTAGACATTTAGCATCCTACCATTGTTAGGAAAAGAAAGTCTATATTTGGGCCCTATCTGCCTTCAGTAAGCACTGTAAAACACATCTCCTGATAAATTTAAACTTCAGAATCTTTATTCCTTTATCAGCGGTGGCACATAATGCAATTTGGTCATACAAATGTGAAGTCTCCTGCATCTAAGAGAGTCAAAGCCTATTGCTTGAGTCAAATCTTAATATTTACAAGTGGTACTAATCTGGGGGAACTAAAAGTTCCAGTCACATAAAGACACATGAAGCCTTCGCAGATTCCTAAAAGGCCATGTGTTTTGTCCACACTTTTAAAAAGAACATTGATCGTTTACATTTGATTAATTAGCCAATAGTTCACAAACTCTGTTACCAGGGAGAGGAAACTGAAATGCTGCCATATGTTTTGCCGCCTCCTTTCTGTCGATGGAAAAGGAGGTAGGTTTAGAATGAATAAAAATAGAATTAATGAGGTAACAAGCACCATTTCCAACAGATGGCATTTTTGAAACCATGTCAATAGAATACGGTCATTTTAAAAAAATGTGTGCATGCGATTTGCTATGTTTGCCTCCATAAGGCAAACATAGCAAACTCTATGCTACCAATAGCCTCTCACCGACCAGTACACTCCCATAGAGAGGCGCTTCTCAGGGTGCCGTCGGCCAAACAGTGTTGACTGGCAGCCCCCAGGGGGAGAACCTTCTCTGTGGGGGCACCTACCATCTGGAACGAGCTCCCCCCGGAGCTCCCCCCGGAGATACGGAGGATCCCGGATCTGCGCACGTTTCGTCGTGCTCTCAAAACATTTTTATTTCAGCAGGCTGGCCTGGCCTAACTCTCCCTTTTAAATTTTTTAATTGTTTAATTTATAAATTGGGTGTTTTAAATTTTTGGCCAAAATATTTAATAATTTTAATGGACTTTTAATGTTTGTATTATCTGTATTTTATCTTGGTTGTTCACCGCCCTGAGTCCTCCAGGAGTAGGGTGGTATAGAAATTTGATTGATAAATAAATAAATAAATAAATAAATAAATAAATAAATAAATGGTCTTGAAAATAAAGAACAATTATCCCAGATTAACAGGGTAAAACCAAGATGTTTGCCTGATAAAGAAAAGAACAATCCCAACTTTTCACATAATTCTACTTACAACAGTTCATGCATTTGAATTTTGCCTCACAATTGCAAAAGTGCAGTGGCTTTCACTAAAGTTCAATTCATCAACCTTGCTTAGAGAATGGGAAGCTCACTCTGTAGGAGACCTCACCCCCACTTCCCAGTCATTCTGCCTTGATCTACTTGACCCTGCATTTGCTGGAAAAGACTAAGGAGGGAAGGGGGATCTCAGTAGAGATCCTTGGGCAAATATGCCCTAATACTTCACCTCTTCCCTCAAGATGTAAAAATGACATAAACTAGGAGAATCATGCTGTCTTGAATGTTGCCCGAATTAACAAGGTCTGCAGTAGATGTTGGGGAACCAGGACATTTTGATGATATGTGGGCTAAAGAAACAAACCACACCTGGATGAGACAGGAAAATCTGGAATTTATGAAATGCTATCACAACAGCCCTAATGATAAGGGAATATATGAAATGTATGAGGGGAATGTGGATGGATACAAGTTCTACATCCACACTAACTGAGAAACAGCTCTTTACCCAGCACTTCCACATAGAGAAAGCTGCTCTCACAATTTGAGATAGAACAACTAACTACCAGGGCCTGAAGGAGGAACTGAAGGACTCTGACTGGGTAGATGCAGGTGGGGTGATGGAGGCAGGTCTTGAGAGTGTTATCTGGGAGGAGTTTGACCCGGTGACTGCCGAAGACATGGACAGGATTCTGGGTAGACTCAGTGCAGCCACATGTTTATTGGACCCAGGTCCCTCCTGGCTGGTGCTGGCTTCCCGGGAGGTTACACAAGGCTGGCTCCAGAGGATTATCAACACTTCTTTAAGAGAGGGTTGCTTTCCCGCCGCCTTGAAAGAGACGGTGGTGAGGCCCCTCCTCAAGAAGCCCTCCCTGGACCTGGCTGTTTTAGCAAATTACCGTCCAGTCTCCAACCTCCGCTTCTTGGCAAAAGTTGTTGAGAGTGTGGTGGCGCGACAGTTCCCCCAGTACCTGGATGAAGCGGTTTATCTTGATCCATTCCAGTCAGGCTTCAGACCTAGGTACAGCACAGAAATGGCATTGGTCGCATTGATTGATGATCTCTGGAGGGCTCGGGACAGGGGTTGTTCCTCTGTCCTTGTCCTTTTAGATCTCTCAGCGGCTTTTGATACCATCAACCATGGTATCATGCTGCGCTGGTTGGAGGGGTTAGGGGTGGGGGGCATCATGTTGCGGTGGTTCTCCTCCTTCCTCTCTGACCGGTCACAGTTTGTGTTGACGGGGGGGCAGAAGTCGACCTCGAGGCGCCTTGTATGTGGGGTGCCACAGGGGTCCGTCCTCTCGCCCCTTCTGTTCAACATTTATGTGAAGCCGCTGGGTGAGATCATCCATGATTTTGGGGTGAAGTTTCATCAGTACGCTGATGACACTCAGTTGTACATCTCCACCCCGGACCATCCCAATGATGCCCTTGATGTGATGTCCCGGTGTCTGGAGGCCGTGCGGATCTGGATGGGGAGAAACAGGCTTAAGCTCAACCCATCCAAGACCAAGTGGCTGTGGCTCCCGGAGTCCCGATATAATCAGTTGGTGCCATCTCTGACTATTGGGGGCGAGTCGTTGGCCACCATGGAGAGGGCTTGCAACTTGGGTGTCCTCCTGGATGCACAGCTATCCTTAGAAGAACATGTGATGGCTGTGGCCAGGGGGGTTTTCTATCAGGTTCACCTGATTCGCCAGTTGCGTCCCTTTCTGGATTGGGACTCCTTGCGCACGGTCACTCATGCCCTCATCACTTCCCGCCTGGACTACTGTAATGCTCTCTACATGGGGCTCCCCTTGAAGAGCACCCGGAGGCTCCAACTGGTCCAGAATGCGGCCGCGCAGGTGATTATGGGAGCGTCATGGCACTCCCATGTAACACCACTCCTGCGCGAGCTGCACTGGCTCCCTGTGGTCCTCCGGGAGCGATTCAAGGTGTTGGTGACCACCTTTAGAGTGCTCCATGGCTTAGGATCTGGATATCTAGGAGACTGCCTTCTGCCACCGAGAGCCTCCCACCGGCCAGTACACTCCTACAGAGAGGGGCTCCTTTGGGTGCCGTCAGTCCAACAATGTCAACTGGCAGCCCCCAGGGGGAGAGCTTTCTTTGTGGGAGCACCTGACCACTGGAACGAGCTCCCGCTGGACAATTCCGGATTTACGTACTTTCCGCTGGGCCCTCAAGACTTTTTTATTTCAACAAGCCAGGCTGGCCTAACTTCTTCAATTGGTTAATTTAAATTTTAATTTTAAATGGGGTATTTTATTTGTTGGGCCAAATTGTTTAATATATTTTAAATTGCTTTTAAATTTTTGTATTCTATGTTTTTTACTTTTGGCTGTTCACCACCCTGAGTCCTTCGGGAGAAGGGCAGTATATAAATTTAAATATAAATAAATAAATAAACAAACAAACAAACAAACAAACAAACAAATAAATAAATCTAGAGAGGACATGGAAAGTAAAGGCCAATGTGGTCCCAATGTTGGTAGGAACATCCAGGGCTGTGACTCCTCAGCTTGAACAGATCACAGGAACAACATCAGGACCTCTGCTGGAGGACCTGAGATAAGGAAGTCACATGCCACACAAAAGAGTGAGAAGGAATTTTTTATAAATAGCAAATAAGTGCATTGTGGATGATCTCCTATCCATAGTTTAAGGATTAATCTTAGAACATTTTGGAGCCACTCCAAAAGATGCCTTGCTGTAAGGCAGGGGTCGGCAATTGTGGCCCTTTTACAACCTGTGGACTTCAACTCCCAGAATTCCTGAGACAGCCAAGCTGGCTCAGGAATTCTGGGAGTTGAAGTCCACAGGTCATAAAGGGGCCATATTTGCCCACCCCTGCTGTAAGGAACTGTCCATACCAGATGAAATCAGAGCATTTGCCTCTCCCTAAAACTCTGTACTGGAAAAACCCATAAGAGATTGTACAAGGTCTTGCTCTCTGCTTTCCCAATTATTTTATATCAACTCTGTCCATTCTCCTTATTACCCTGGGCAGTGACCTTGCAAACAGTTTCATTCCTGGCACCTGTTTCTTGGGCAGCGGGGGGGGGGTGGGGTTGTTGTCCAATTCTATCCATAACAGACTATTTCTCCCTCTCTCTCAAGGAAGGTGATTCAGTAATATTCATGGATAAGGTAATGAAAGCCTTTAGACTTCAGGAGCTGGGGAGAAGTGAAATCACTAAATTTACAGTTACAGCATAGTCTGAAACCTCAGCTCATTGTTCATTGTTTCATTGAACTGTTTCCTGGAGCAAATTAATTTGTCTCTTTGCATGCACTTTCCAATTGATCTCAAAGTTGCTACATGGTAATATAATCAATATTTGGAAACATCATGAGATATTTAAAAAAGTCTAAAATTGGTCATGGCCATACAGTTCTTTTTTTCATCTAAACAAATCAAGAAAAAAAAGTTAAATTTCACTTTAACTTGAATGAGCAAACTTCTCCTTCATCAATATCACCTAATTAAAATCTACCACAAAAACAGCAAGAAAGTTATCTATTATTTATTTAAGCCCATTTTATTTGTCCTTTATTTGCTTTGATATATTCAATTAACATTTAGTTAACATTTTAAATATAAAATACAAAAAAGGAAAATGCATAAAGTGGGCACCAAGATCATTAAGAGTCTATGGCTTTTCTTGCATGGACTCAGAAGCTAAATGGAGTCAAGATTGGTTTGTATTTGGATGGGATACAATTGGGAAATACGAGGACAGCAAATTAGACTGGGAAATTTAGAAACACTCCAGATGAAGTCAATGACAATCCAGCTTTGCATTGTTGCTAGGAAAGCTGCACTGATGTTTCTAAGAAGTCACTAAAGGTTGATATTTTTTGAAAAAATATTCAGAACAGGAGGGTCATATACAAGTCACGAAAGAGTGCATTCAACAGCCAGGAAGCAATGCAGAAGGCTTGATGTACCTCTTAATGCTAGATGCTACATTACACTTTTACTGCAAACTCTAACCACATGTAAGAAAACAAAAGAAAATGTCTAATCTGATGAAGAGAAGAACTAGGGGTGACATGATAGCAGTTTCCAATATTTGAGAGGCTGTCACAAAGAAGAGCAGGTCAACCTATTCTCCAAAGCACCTGAGAGGAAGACAAGAAGTAATGGATAGAAACTTATCAAAGAGAGATACAACCTAGAACTAAGAAGAAATTTCCTGACAGTGAGAACAACTAATCGGTGAAACAGATTGCCTTCAGGAGTTCTGAGTGCTCCATTACTGGATGTTTTTAAGAAGAGATTGGAAGCCATTTGTCCAGAATGGTATAGGGTCTCCTGCTTGAACCGGGGCTGGACTAGAAGTCCTCCAAGGTATCTTCCAACTCTTGTTATTCTGAATTCTGAACTGGATTGCCATTGATTCCCTGGCCTCTCAAAACAACAGTGCCATTTGGAATTTACAGATGAAAAAACAACCCCACAGGTCAATTTCTTTGTGCCCAAGGAGGCTAATATTTAGACTTTAGAGGAAACACTCTCTGTTCAGAGAGAGCTGTTCAATTTTGACATAGATGGCCTCTTTGACCCCACTTTCAAACCAGCAGTCCTCTCTGTCCAAAATGTGGACTTTGCTGTCTTCAAAAAAATGACCTTTTTCTTTTAAATGCAGATGGACTGCTGAATCTTGTCCAGATGGGTGTGTTCTCCTATGTTGTGCCATGCGTTTATGAAGTGGTTGTTTTCTTTGTTTGGATAAATCTCCAAGCAGCCTCAATAACTCTCTAAAGGTAAATATAAAGGTTCGCCTTGCACAAAGTCGTTCCCGACTCTAGGAGGCAGTGTTCATCTCCGTTTCAAAGCCCAGGAGCCAGCGCTGTCCAAAGAGCTTGTCTGTGTGGTCATGTGGCTGGCATGACTAAATGCCAAAAGCACATGGAACGCTGCTTCCTTCCCACCAAAGCTGGTCCCTATTTTTCTACTTGCATTTTTTACATGCTTTCGAACTGCTAGATTGACAGAAGCTGGGACAAGTAATGGCAGCTCACCCATTACACAGCGCTAAGGATTCTAACCGCTGAACTGCCGACCTTTTGATCGACAAGCTCAGTGTCTAAGCAACTGAGTCACCATGTCCCTTTTAGAGAAATGACTCTCTAAAAGAATGCAAATGACCAGCTGTTTGCAAGGAATATAAATCCTTTCATTCCCCACCATTCAGTCAGAACTGAAGAAGCTTCTTGAATCAGAAGCAAAACATTTTTAATTCTTTTTTTAAAAGCTTTCTTAATACTCAAGTTGCTCTCTGAGCTGCCTCTTGAGTCTCTTGAGATCTATAAACTACAGGACCTTTCATAGTTAAAAGACTGGGAAGGTAGACAGTTCAGCTACTGCATATATTTATCTTTTTTACCTACAATTAAAGAACACTAACAAGGCTGAAGAGACATCTGGTCAGTAAAAATACTATCGGGGAGACATGTTGTTTCCTTAGAGATGGATACTGCATCTGGTAATATGGTAACTTACAAAAGTTCACTAAGTAATTTATCTATTGCTCAGGGACTATCTATTCCTTTGGTTACACAAAATCCAGCAAGCACTGTGTAATTTGCCATTTTAAAGGATTTTTTCCACTCACCCTGGAGAATTAGTTACTGAAGAATTAACATGAGATCTACTGAAGTTACAAGTCAATTGATAGTTAAGTTTACTTTATTGTCATTACACCTCGTACAATGAAATTAAATGCCATCTTCAGTGTACATTATAACTATAAAAATAAAACACAAACACACATCCTTCACATTCTATACAATTGAATTGAAAACCCAATATTGCATTAGTATTGCACTATACAGTAGAATTCAATATAGTTACTGCCCTTGGATAGAAGCTGTTTGTCCTTGTTTTTACTATCCTGTACCGTCTGCCAGATGGTAAAAGTTTAAAAAGAAAAAAGGGTGCCCAGGATAAGATGGATCTTTAAGAATGTTTTGAACTTTCTTAAGGCAGTGAGAGCTATAAAGCTCTTCCAAAGCAGGGAGAGGGCAATCTTCTGGGCAATGACGTTAACTCTCTGGAGTGCTGTCCTATCTGCCACTGTGCAATTGGCAAACCATACACAGATGCAGTGAGTTAAAATACTCTCTATGGTGCAGCGGTAGAAGGTCACCAGCAGTTTTTCATTCAGTTGTTGTTTCCTGAGAAGTGTCAGGTAGTATAATCTCTGCTGGGCCCTTGTGACCAGTGCTGCAATGTGAGCACCCCAGGTCAGGTCCTCTTTTGTGATAACACCCAGAAATTTAAAACTGGCCACTTTCTCCACTCAGTCTCCATTGATAAGCAAGGAATGGGTGTCTTATCTATTCCTTCTATAGTCCACTATAAGCTCCTTGGTCTTATTGGTGTTAAGGACCAAGTTATTGTCTCCACATCATGAAAGCAACCGGTCCCCCTCATCTCGATAGGCAGAGTCATCTCCCCCGGAGATGAGTCCCATCACTCAATTATTTCTTGATTAAAACATACTATATCCTGGCTGCAAAAATCCAACTAAAACTGCAACCTGTTGCTGCCATCTGGTAGTTATTTACATTTTTACAGTCAATATAGGTTGATTATCTGACTTTGTAAACTTTTTAATTATTATTATAGATTTCTCTATCATACTATAGCATTATGTTGATGTCCACATTTTATAAGCAATATTTGTGACCTTTGAGATTAATGGAAGGAATGCTCAAAGGTTTCAAAAACTGACCCAATGCCGAAATGCACATACTGGCATTGGCTTGATAGAGACAAGTGTGTCATTTTTATAAATGTTCAAGTATAAGTATCAGATGATACCCTATATGTTTATTCAGCATTACCGGTTTGAAATGCTTCTTTGCAAGAATGCAAATTGTCCCCAAAAGAATCATTAATGGAGCACAAATTGCCTGCAAGTCTTCTCGGCATCAATAAATATTTCCAACAATGAAGTCTTTGCATAAAAGGAGACAGTTAAAAATGTAAGAAAAGAAACATCTTTACAGATCAATGAAACATCTTGTAACAGTGAAGGGGTAAAGACATTATAAATTGTAACACATAAAAGGGCTCTAGAAATGCCATTGTCAACATTAAAATTTCAATGCAATTTCAATACTTCAGTGTTGGATAATACATGTAACAGAATTTTTATTAATTAAGGCAAAAAAAGGGGGGTGCAAACTGAGTGTGGAAGATAAACCAAAATTCTGTTCCATTAGTTTGTGGATTTTTACAGCACTGAGAACAATGGACAGAAGCATCTAAAACTAATGATAACATTTCACATGTAATCCTTTTTACAAATTAAGAACGCTACTGTGATAAATAACACTGTGAAAGTAATAACAAAACAATTCAAAATGATGAGTAAAAAAAAACAAAAACAAAGAAAAAGAATACTGTGAAATAGAATCAGTTTTCTATAGAATCAAAAACATTATCTGGGAGCTTCTTGGAGTATTATTTTCTTTCTTATAATTATGCAAGGAGTTGAATTCACTCAGTGCATCCTGCATTGGGGACTAAAAATATTAAGCAAGGAGTAAATGCAGATTTTCCATATATTTTTAGAGGCTGCTGCACTCAAAACATACAGAGAATACTGTGTGAAAAATAATGTAATTGACATGGTCCAAATTTAATCTGATCTGCTCATTATGAGAAGCCACGTTATTGGAATGCATTCATACTGCTCCAAATTTTTTATCTGAGGATGCTGAAACAAGCACCTACAATTTTGAAGAGGTTAACATAAGCTTCATCCTTTATTCTGATATTAGCATTTGGTTTTCTTGGGCAGACTTTAGAGCTTCAATCCCTTTAAGAAAAACAATGTCTGCCATTTACATGCTCTTCTACCTTTATTTTTCTTACTCTGCTACTTTGAGTCAACAATGGAAATTTAAGAAACAATTTTGCCAACATTCTGCAAATATGTCTTGCTCAGGACTTTAGGCAGATTATACTACCATCATCCCATTCCCATTCTCAGGGATCCCAATTTGAAATTTTGGGAACATACTGTGGACATTCTTATAAAATGATTTGCTTTTTTCTACTCATGCAATGGTTGCACATGTGGACATCTTACAAAATATACATCTGTGAGAATTCTATTAATCTCTCCTCTACACTTACAATGACCCATTGAGCTTTTTGAAATGTCCCTTTTTTAGGCCAGTTTTAAAATAAAATGCCTGAAATTAGAACCACTCATCATTTTTCTAAGAACATTCATGGAACTCATTTGGGTTCCTCCAGCATTTGCAGGAAGAAAAATAATGTAGAAGCTATTGTAATCTTCTTCATCATTACAGATCACACTTTACAACTATGTGTAAGAAAGACAAAAAAAGTCTAGCTAGTACACATGGCAGTATCTGGAGATAGCATAATAGAAGAATTGGAGAAAATCACAAAATACGAAGACCTACAAGCAGAAGTAAAACAACATTGGCAAAAGAAAGCAAACATAGTACCGATAGTGATAGTGTGTGCAATCCCAAAATATATAAAGCAGGGATGGGTTCTACTTACCTTTACTACCGGTTCGCATCATGCTTGCACTCGCTCTTCTGCATATGCACAGAAGCTTCTGCGCATGCGCAGATCACCTATGATGATGTCCAGGTCAGTGGGCAGAGACTGCCTCCGGTTTTACTACCGGTTCTCGCAAACCGGTCCAAACCGGGGGCAACCCACCACTGATATGGAGACCATTTGAACACCACTGACATTGACAAAATCAGCATTAGACAAGTGCAGCTTTACTTAAAAGAGTTTACATTATGTGGCAATACCTTTAAAAACCATCAAACAATATGTGTGCACCTCAGGTCCTTGGAAAGGACTCAATAAATGGATAAAAATGCCAAATCCAGTGTAAACATCTGGCTGTCTGACCAACCATAATATTAATATTATAAATATTAATGCATTTATATTACTTATTAATAAATAATAATATAAAATTAATATTTTTTCTACTTACTAAGGAAAATAGGTGGGCATGGAATGTTGTAAGTTGAAGTTGAAGAAACAAAAAGGGCATTGGAAGAATATCTGAAGGACAGTAAAGAAGATGCACTGAAGCTAATATACCATGAAGGTTTACCAACTCCAAAGAAACCAAACTGGCCTATAAGAAAGACCAAATAAAGAACAGAAAAGAGACATTGTCTTTAATTTACTTTCTCCTGAACCTGATGGCATTATTTCAATAATGACTGTTTTTAATTGTTTTGATATATTTATTGTTTATTCAAAACATGTGCATAATAGCCAATTGTCCATGTACAACAGCTGAGCTGAAATAGAAAATCAGATTGAATCATATTGACATTTCAAGCTTTTTCAAGCCATTTATTACATTTTGACTTGCTGAGTTTTGTTTTGAACTTTAATATATTAGGACTGTAGTACAGAAAGTGAAAAGCAGTGGGCTAAAAAATGTGCAGTCTCCACTTTCTGTAATTAACTCTTATATGATACTAATCCTCCAAGAAACCTTTTATATGGGTGGGAAGTCAAGTCATGAAAGATTGAATAAAAGCTTCGTAAGTGCTTTCTCAGTCACCAAATACAGAAAGAGATTATAACATATCAGCACTGGAGTGTAATTTTCCTTAAAAGCTGAAACAACTGAGCAAATTCTGCATAGACAAGACCTAATCAATCATCTGAGTCTCTTACAGCTATTGGCAGACTGGTTTCCCTCACTATTTCAGCATTTTATATCCATATTGTAGGCTGCCAATACATTATACAACTAGCATTATCCACATTTTTGAGATGGGGCATGAAACTAAAAACTAACACTTCAAATTTGTTATCCTGACAAACTTGTGTTTCATTTCTGCGAGGATTTTCTCATAATCCACAGAACACTAATATCCCCTACTGGAATGGGACAACTCGCCATAGCCAATTTGCCATGGCCAATTCATCACGGCCAGCTTGCCACTGTTAAGTTGCTGCAGGCCAACTCGTCATGGCCAACTCGCATCAGGACAATTCCACAATTTAATTTAATTGTTTAAAATAGTTTTAAAAGTATTTTCATTTTTGTCATTCACATTTCATTTTGTCCTTCCTTTGGCCTCCTTTCTTTAATGAGTCTATTCTTCTCTTACTTCGATATTAGTGTAACTTGTCCTGCTAGTTGGTCATGGTGAATTTGGCGTGGTGAGTTAGCAGTGGCAAGTTGTCATAGACGGATGTGCACAATGGTGGATGGAGGTGCTAGATATTGGGGTTCATCAACACATGGAACAGCATGATTTCTCATTTTGACTGCTGGAGTTCCTTTTCATAGAACATTTGGCAGTGTAAGTATGGCATCTAAGGCTATGAAGCTAAACTGGAGTAGCCCATTCCACGTTCCTGAATATTTCCTCACATTATATTTTTACACTCTCTCTGCTTTTGTTGCTTAACAATGCTTTCTTTGAAAGATTATTTCTCTGTAAAAAAAAATGTTTTCCTTGAAAGATTATTCTTCCTCCATAAACAATGTGTTAAAGTAATACATTTCATCAGGTGGTTTTGAAGCACTTTGTGTTTTGCACATTCAGTTGGCTTTCTGCTCCGTTTGTGCAGGGGAGTTGTCATAGACAATGTGCAATGCTCCTGAAACTTTGCTTTTCTATGTTGAAAATTCTGAAGACAGATTAAGTGGGGATTCATTTTCTGACATTGATATGAGGAGGCAGCTGATGAGATGGATTACTTTATTAAACTCTGCTTATCAAAATGGGATGGCAAGGCTAAGGTTGTTTCCAGATTCATTCATTTTCCCAGCTCTCAACATCTTTACAGCCTTAACTTTGCTCTCTTTTGTGCTAATGGAATGATAATTTCTGTGCTGATTCAAATTCAACTTAGCTCTGCCCTCTTAATATGAGCTCAAGGCTGACTAATTTGACATGTGCATATTTTTGCATAAATAAAGCAGTTTGACAACTATTGAATAGATGCCACACTAATATTTACAGGTGGTGTCTCAAATATTTTCAGTAAGGCATGTAAGACCACAAATACAGTTGTTGCTATGCCTCCTCTTCCTTCTATATTCCTTACTCTGTGGCATTGCTTTTTGCTGTTCAGCCTGATTCTGCTGCCTAAAAAAAACCACTATAAAATATTGCTAGCAAGCCATGATTGTGACATGATTCCTTCCAATATAAGAAGACCCTTCTAAAATAAAGCCAAGTTAGTCAACCAATTATGCTAGCCCTTCTTGTACCCCAGAAAACTCCAATCAGTAGTAACAAATGTACATCACTCCACTAAGGAAGATAATTAGCTATTTCCTGAGTCCTACTCAGGATGTGCTATGCCAACACACCTTGTCCAGCCTTAATCCCAGCAGAGACAATGATCATTATCAAGAAAGGCTGAGTTTTCCAACTAATTATGCCAGCCTACATGGGTATGGCAAAATCCTATCATTGGATGAAGCAAATCTGAGAGGTCTTTGGTGTCTCTGAATTTGGTTGTTTTCTTGCAGATGTTTCATTACCCAAACTAGGTGACATCATCAGTGCTAGCTGGGAGTTGGGTTTGCCCTCAATTTATATTCAAATGGTTTGCACTGTCAGTATTGGGTTCTTTGGTTGGGCTGTTCATTGTTAGAAGGAACCCCCAAGACCACTCCCACTAACACTGAGAGGATAAGCCACTAGAATATAATATCCTCCTGATGTTGTCACCTACTTTGGGTAATGAAACATCTGCAAGAAAACAACCAAGATCAGAGAGCACCAAGAACCTCTCATTTTAACCCTGAGCTGCAAATATTCTCCTTTATCAGTACTGAACCTAGACTATTCTGCAGCATAAGGTCAAAGCAAAGTAAAGGCATTAAAGCTTCAGCCCATAATCTTTAAAGTGTTTCTGCATTTTTGCAGCTCTGATTTCTGGTTGGATCACTTATTTATTCTTGACTGCCTCTTGCTTCTCCTTTGTCAGCTTTTTAATATTTTTATGGTAGTGGAGATCTATGCTAGTATTAGTGGCTGAATCATAAGTAGTCAAGAAATGACACTGGTTGTCTTGAGGTGGTACAATTCGCTGAAGCAAAGGCAATAGATTTTTTTTTTAATTTGATTTATATGCCGCCCTTCTCCGGAGACTCAGGGCGGCTTACAATGTGTTAAGCAATAGCCTTCATACTTTTGTATATTTATACAAAGTCAGCTTATTGCCCCCACAAACTGGGTCCTCATTTAACCTACCTTAGAAAGGATGGAAGGCTGAGTCAACCTTGAGCCTGGTAAGATTCGAACCTGCAGTAATTGCAGGCAGCTGTGTTAATAACAGGGTGCTTTAAACCACTGTACTACCAAGGCATTTGTTACTGGCAAATGAATAACTAAAGTTCCATTGTTCTGTTATTGATTCAGATTCAGTGCTGAAATTTCCTGACAAGTCAAGAAATGGATACTAACTGTAGTGTACTAAAATAGCTTATACTTGTTTTAAAGTTTCTAAAATGTAAGACCTGAGCATGAGATTCTTTCATGTAAACCTTTTTTAAACTTTCTTCTCATAATCCTGTTGCTTATTGTTACAGCTTAGTACAATTGCCTGCAAGAATATCAGTTAATTAACAGAGATAAATAACAGCTATTAAGAAAAGCTCCAAAGCAAACATTACAAGCAAAATCTATACCTTTTGTGAAACCATGGCTTTATGCCTAAAGCTTTTGCCAAACTCTGATCTGCAAGGTGATATTGCAAACTAAGACACATTTTCACAAGACAATTCCATAATAAATTTGATTGAGCACAACCTTTATCCAAATCCTCTAATAATTGCATATTTTCACTTAAACAAATAAGACCGGATGACTAGGGGTGTATCATTCCAAGCTTCATTTATTAGGGGAAAAAAACCTTTATATGACCAATACCAAGAAAATAAGAGCCATATTTACTGTCATTGTGGAATAATGTAAAAATATAATTATACAGCCTTGATATGGTTTTCTACTTTTATAACTGTTTTAACTGTTTGCCGGAAAATTTATTAATGGCTTGTGTTAATCTTAAACCTGTTGTCTGTTTGAACAGTTTGAACAGTTTATCTTATAGCTTCCTAGGGCAGAACTGTATTAGATTTTGGTCTAATATATTTTATAGGAATGGTCATTTTTATCATGGGAATGGACAATGAATCAGGAGAAAGCTGGGTGGGTGGGAAATTCTAGATGAAGTTTCCATATCTTAAAGTTGCCAAGGTTGAAGTACACTAAGTTAGAACTCCCCATGGAATGCGAGAGTCTCACTCACCTAGATGCTTGCACAAAGTAGACTTTTATGTGTACTTTTTAAAACTGAACTTTAGGTTGAGTTTTTTGTTCTTTATTTTTTAACATAGAATCTGCAGCCTTTGGAGGAACTCTATACTGAAGATGAGCAGAAAGTATAACACTTTAAATGACGATTTTCACATCAGCTATTTCCACTTTTATTTTTGCATAACTGCATATTATTTGTTTTTGTGACAATTTTACACTTTTTTCTAAACTGGATTTAACTTGATTTCTAATTAAGATTGAACCTTATTTGCACTGCTCAGTTTCTTCCCCAGAACAGGCAAGCAACAGTTTTTGAAGAACAGAAACTGACAATATTGCTCTCTGCCAATCCCCCACTTACCGTTCAAGTGACTTCAGACATGTTTCACTACTCTACTTCTAAAGTGCACTTTTCTATTTTATGTTGGCTCAGATACCTGTCCATTTCAGAGACCATGCTTCAGTTGGTTGTCAGATAATACTAGCAGTTCACTAACTACTTTGCAGGGGTGGGAATAGTACTCTGCTTTTCACAAAGCTATTTGGGACTGGAGGTGAAATCTTTAGGTAAATGGGACAAAAACAGCAGTGCAGCTGTGGGTGATATATATGTCTATTGCAGTGGTGGGTTTCAAAAAATTTTACTACTGGTTCTGTGGGTGTGGCTTGGTGGGAATGGCAAGGGAAGGATACTGTAAAATCTCCATTACCACCCCACTCCAGGGGAAGGATACTGTAAAATCTCCATTCCCTCTCCAATCCAGGGGAAGGTTATTAAAAAATCCCCATTTCCTCCTGATCAGCTGGGACTCGGGAAGCAGAGAATAGGGGCGGGGCCAGTCAGAATTTTTTACTACTGGTTCTCCGAACTATTCAAAATTTCCGCTACCGGTTCTCCAGAACTGGTCAGAACCTGCTGAAACCCACTTCTAGAAAAATCAAATATAGAATATATGAGAAAAGGGAAAGAAGGGAATTTTCATTTTAAAACTGGTTGTTATATTCACATATATGTCCGTTCTGGTGCTTTAATGTACTTTTTAAATTATTTATTAAATTTTTATGCCACCCATCTCACCATCAAGCAACTCTGGGCAGCATCAGTATTGTCTACATAAATGTATATACATGCAAATGCACAGACATAGATACACATCTGTAGACAAGAAAATGATCAGCAATTATTTCCTGAAAGAGAAAGCATAAGAGCAGGGAAATTGGCCAGAAGGAGGATATGGGCACCCTGACATCCTCACCGAATATTTTTTAAGATATTTACTAACTGGACAAAGTGTTCTCAAACCAGCTGAGTAAAAAACCAAAATGAACACAGTGCAAGAGGATTGTAAACAATAACCAAGGATATGCCCTCTGCCAAGTCTTATGGTGCTCTCATATCAGTTAAAGTCACATTTCCCCCATAAATTCTCACAATGGTTATAGAGGTTTTTTTGTTTGTTTTTGTTTTTTGTTTTGTTTGTTTGTTTCAAATACAAAGTTGCTGATTCAAACCTTTTCTAAACATTTTTAGAAATAATATTTTTCTTTCCCAGAGATTTCTTTTTTAAAAAAAAAGTCCAGTACATGTTTAGCTCCCAAAGTCCAAATAGATTTTAAGTTATTTGGCAGCGCTGAAAGAGGAACATCTTATTAAGAGAATAATCTGGGAGGCTATCGAAATTGAAAAGAGGCCGCAGAATATGAATAGATGAGATGATGCTTCTAGGTTATCAAGTATTTGGAGACCTGCACTGAGGGAAACTCGAGTTCTAACATCAGAGGATAGGCAAAGATCCCAACAGGCAACCAGTGGTGTTGTAATGCCTGTCAGAGTCCTTCCCTCTTTGCAGATGATAGCTAGCAATAGGGAGAGAGAGAGAACCGAGCCAGAAGATAGGCTGAGTTCTCAACAGCCAATCAGTGGTGTTGTGATGCCTACCAGAATCCTTCCTCCTTTGCAATTGACAGTTAGTAATAGTGAACTAGAGAAAGCTGGGCCTTTAACACGCAGTCAGGTAGCAGCTAGGATAATGAAGCAGGAAAAAAAACGGCTGCCCTCCAATCAGGACACAGAGTTGCAGGCTAACCAGCATATGTCAGCAGCAGTGGACATAGAAAAGCGACAACTCCGATCTCACAACATACCCACAGCTTCTAAACTGAAAGTATGGGCCCAATGATGACAAGTTAGAGAGCTTGTCAAAACGTTGCCAAAAAGAAAACTTTTAAAGTTGTCACAAGTAAATGCTTTATTCTCCATCATGTAAATAGTATCTGTACAGTATATCAAGAGTTAACTTATTTCCATTGCTTAATGTATGTATGTCTAACCACTCCCATATCTAGCTCCTCCCCTTGTATATATAAGGAGCTGTATGCCATTTTTCAGTGCTTCTATTTGTGAATATGCAGTGAATATAGAATGCCATCTGTGATTAAACAGAGCTTTATTTAAACATACTATTCTTACTTTAATTATTGAGTCTGATCCTGAAAATATTGCAACAATTTGGTAGCAGAGGATGGTTAATTGACTCAATAAAAAAATTCAACAATGTCTGAGAGAGAAAAATCAAAAAGCAAAAAAATAAGACCCAACACCAGGGCATATACTAAAGAAATGGAAGCAGAACAAGAAATAATTGATGAATACGCAACTGAAATATCGAGAGAATCTGAAGACTGTACTACAGACAACGAAGAAATAATAGATGAGAACAATGATCAAAAAGAAAACGAAATAGAAAATAACAAACTCAGGTCAGAAATACTAAAACTTTTAAAAGATCAAAAGAACGATGAAAACCTCATCGCGAACCTCCAAGACTTACTGAAAAAAAGCGGAGCAGCGAGAGAAAAGCACATCGTTACAGATGAAAATAAAGACTCAAAAAAGGTGAGTGATTTGTCTACAGACAAAAATGCAACGAAGGAGAAGAACAACGGTCCTGCGCAAAATTTTGAATGGCAGCCATCTTGGTTTCAACGAACCTTCAGTCTAAGCGATGAAGAGCCAATCAGAAGACAAGATTCAAAATATCTGGCGCGAAAGGACTTACTTGATGCAAAAAACAAAAGAGAAAAGATCCATACATCAGAAGAGTCTGACACAGAGACTGAAGAAGAATCAATAGAAAATCAAGTAGAGTCTGCAATGAAAATGCTTTTTGCAACTTTTGGGTCAAAATTGAAAATAACTAAAGAATCAGCGAAAAACTGCAGTAAAAAAACAAAAGGAAGAACAGTGAGTAAACGAACTTCCCGAAGATCACACGCCTCTATGCAGACAGCGAAAGCATCGACGCCTGAACCCAGAGAGCCCTGCAGATACCAACCTACGCCGCAAACAATTCCAGAGACCAGCGCTCTCAATAAAAGGACTCCCATCGCCACCAGGACTCCCAAGGCTGAACCAGAGACCGAGTCTTCCGAAGAAGAACAATGCGAGGGAGCTGCAGCGATGAGAACCTTTCACCATGACTTCAGGAGCGAAATGGACAATGTGCATGTGCAAAGCTACACAGACAGCTTCGAAGCAAGAGAAAGACAGAGACTGCCATTTAAAGTCGTCGCTAGCATCCCCATGCCATTCTGCGGTTACCAACACTTAGAAGACCATGGACTTCCTCCAGTTGTAAGTAATGGAGCTAACAACATTGGGAATTTACCCAATGATTTCCCAAAACTGAGGGTAGATGGTGTTAATTTACAAGAGTGGTGCCAACAGCTCCAAGTTGTCTTTATGAAAGAAAATTTATTGTTTTTCATTACTAACCCTCCAAAAAGACCTTGGACTTTAAGATTGGACTGCCTACACCATAGAGCATTTTTCTTACTAATATCCAGTATATCTCCTGCTATGTATCATAGTATTAAGTCAAATCTAACTGTATCAGAAATTGTTCAATACATGTTTAGCTGTTTCACAGTGATAGTGTAGCCACTACAACAAGAATGTCTAAGGATTTTTTTTCAGCCAGGTTAAAATCTGGGGTCACCATAAGTGAACATTTAATATACTTAAACAAAGTCAGAGCAGAATTACAACTAAGAGGAGAAATAATTTCAGATCAAACAATGAAAAGTGTTATTATCAATTCATTAGACCCATCTTGGAATAATTATATATCCCATTTAGATACAATCAATTTAGGGTATTTATCCATAGAAAACCTTTCTAATAGGTTGATAGCTGAAGACAATTCGAGAAGAAATCGTTATAATAATCACATAGAGCATAAGCAATATAAGAAAATGGCATTTCAAGAAAGGTACCATGAACCAATCAAATGCCATAATTGTGGGTCCAAAGAGCATAATAGAAGAGATTGTCCTAAATTCCTCAGAGATAAACATAGGACAGATCACAGAGATAGATATCACAACAGACAGTCATCCACTGACAGACATAGATATAGAAGTCCACCCATCTATAAGGAACATAGAGGGGGTAGAGATGATTCAAGAGATAGAAAATCTGGTTCATTGAATGGACTGAACAAACACAACAACAACAACATACATAGACCAGAAGATAACGATTGGCTCATTGACTCTGGTGCAACAAATCACACTACACACAACAAAAATATATTATCTTTGTTTGTTGAAGATAAATTTATAATCAAAGTAGCTAATCAAGAGAAGGTCCAAGTCATAGGTAGAGGAAATATAATCTTACCTGGCCTAGGAAAAATAGAGGGGGTATTGTTAATACCTGAAATACCTCATAACATACTTAGTGCAATAAAACTAAGCAGAGAATCTGGCATAAACATAGTCTTTTCAAAAGGGAATGCAGCTTTAAAGAAAAATGAAACAAGCGTAGGTACTGTCATTATAAAAGGAGGCTTACCTTACTTAATAACAAATGAAAGATGTTTACACAATATTGATTCCAACATAGAGGATGACAATGACATAAATAACGAAGAAAATAGTAATAGTGATAATGAGGAACATGAGGTAGTTCATAACAACAAAAACTCATCCAATGATAAAACCTAATATAGGCAAACCTATTCATGATGAATGTGCCCATATCTTACATAGAAAATTAGGACATGCTAGTTTTCCTGTAGTACAAAAAATGATTGAACATGCTGATGGTGTTAAAATAAAAAACTGTAAAAACTATCTAGAATGCTCAGTGTGTAAATCCACAAAACTCAAAACTAGCCCCAGGCCCAAAAAATCAACCAGGTCAACCAAACAAATCTTTGAATTAGTACACATGGACTTAGTTGGCCCATTGACACCATCAATCACATATAAAAAACGCTATTTTCTAACCATTGTGGATGACTATAGTCATTATGGGTTTGTCTACACATTAAGACATAAGGATGAAACATTTCAGAAATTCAAAGAATTTTACAAACGCATAGAGACACAACACAACATTAGAATAAAACAAATTATGACAGATAGAGGATGTGAGTTCATGTCAAACGAATTCTCACGATGGCTAAAAGATAAAGGGATGTTGCATTACACATCTAGTCCTTTCTCTGCATTCCAGAACGGAGTGGTAGAGAGAAAGAACTCGACACTACAAACCATGATTAGATCCACATTAGAAGATGCTGGTTTAGGTAAACAATTCTGGTCAGAAGCTTTACAATTTTTCAATTACACCCAAAATAGGACTTGGTCCAGCATAGTGAATAAAACACCATATGAAGTAATGTACGGTAGGAAACCTAAGTTAACACACATGCATATATTTGGAGTCACTGCAGACGTACATATACCTAAACAATTAAGGCGTAAAGGTGAAAACGTATCCAGAAGACTTAAATTCATGGGATACGAAACAGGCACAAAAGGATACAGATTTATTGATAACAATAACAGATTCATAATTTCAAGAACAGCAGTATTTCATGAACAGGCCAATTGGTCCAAAATACACCTTAATGAAATATTCCCAAACACCAATTCAGACACTGAACATCAAAATGAGAATATTGAAAAGAAAAACAATAACAGCACATGCAAAAACAAAGTTAGAACATGGACGAATAGTCAACACAAAATAAAAACTGATTCAGTAACAAAAAAGGAAGCAAGGTATTTGCATGACAATGATAGTATACCAGTGAGAACAACCAGAAGTAACAGAAATCAGGTGCCTAATAAATACAAAGATTATGTAATGTGTATGAATGGAGAAATAGTAACACCAAACACTTATGAAGAAGTGCTGAAACTTCCCCCCAAAGAAAGAGAAAAGTGGGAATCAGCAATGACCAAGGAGATGAATAGCTTACAAGAATTGAATGTTTTTACACCCACACAAGCCCCAAGGGATAAGACTATTATTGGTACCAGGTGGATATATAAAATTAAAAATTTGGAAGGAGGTAACACACTGTATAAAGCCAGACTAGTCGCACAAGGTTATGCTCAAAGATATCCTGAGGATTATACAGACACTTACTCTCCTACTGTAAGAACTGAGAGTGTTAAAACAGCTCTAATTATAGCATCAGCACTTAATCTCGAGGTATTTCAATATGATATACAAACTGCATATTTACATGCCAAATTAGATAAAGATATATATGTAAGAGCTCCTCATAGTCAATATACAAACAAAAATGATATATGGCTATTAAACAAAAGTCTATATGGATTGAAACAATCTGGCAAGCGATGGTATGAATGTTTAGTCAAAGTACTTAAAACTATGAACTTTGTTGCCACTACTGCTGACATTTGTTTCTTTGTTAAGAGTGAAGGTGATTCTCCAGAATTTGTATTGATTTATGTTGATGATATTCTATATATAGGCAAAGATACAAAAAGGAGAGAAACTTTTGTAACAAAACTCAATGAACACTTTTCCTTAAAATCATTAGGGAAAGTAAACAAATATCTTGGTGTTCAAATCAGCAAAACAAAGAAGGGATTCAAACTTTCCCAAAGGGATAAAATTATAGAACTCTTAAACAAATGTAACCTAAATAATGCCAAACCATGTGATACTCCCATGCAGACTGATTTTCTAAGAAACACTGATGAGTCATCTCCAGAATTTAAAGATAACACATTGTATAGGTCTGTTATCGGCTCTCTTCTCTATATCTCTAACTGGACTAGACCTGATATTGCTTTACCCCTTAACTTATTATCCAGACATGTCAGTAAACCATTATCATACCATTGGGAAGCTGTCAAGAGGATATTAAGATACTTAAAAAATAGCTTAGACTTCTGCTTGTTATTAGAACCCAATAATACAAATGAACCCATTCTCACATGTTATGCAGATGCAGATTGGGCTGGTGATGTCACTTGTAGAAAAAGTACATCTGGCTATATTTTTCCTTAACGGCTGCCCAGTTTACTGGTACACTGGTAAACAAGATTTGGTAGCTACATCAACTACTGAGGCAGAATATGTCTGTCTGTCTAAAGCATCAAATAACCTAGTATGGTTTAATGATTTATTGTCTAATATTTGGAAAAAACCTTCATTGCCTTATATCATACATGAAGATAACAAAGCTGCCATCGAAATATCTAGATCTGATGCTATTGGACAGCGATCTAGACATATAGATATAAAATTCAAACATGTAAGGCAATTATCACAAGACGGATTTATTAAAGCTATTAATTGTGAAACATCAGAGCAAATAGCTGACATCTTGACAAAACCTTTACCTTCTAAACAACACAAATACTTAACTACCAAGCTACAAGTTTTATATTGTTCTGAATCTGAATGTAATTATTGTCATATGTCGAATTAGCATTTAGAGGGGGATTTGTCACAAGTAAATGCTTTATTCTCCATCATGTAAATAGTATCTGTACAGTATATCAAGAGTTAACTTATTTCCATTGCTTAATGTATGTATGTCTAACCACTCCCATATCTAGCTCCTCCCCTTGTATATATAAGGAGCTGTATGCCATTTTTCAGTGCTTCTATTTGTGAATATTCAGTGAATATAGAATGCCATCTGTGATTAAACAGAGCTTTATTTAAACATACTATTCTTACTTTAATTATTGAGTCTGATCCTGAAAATATTGCAACAAAAGTGTTAGTTAGGATTTTAGCCAGAGTCTCAAAAGACCTTACAAAGTATTTTGTTGGGATTTTGGAAGATTTTAAACTGGGATTTTAGCCAGGATTTTAAGTATTTCAATTAACAGACTTTTAATGACACAGGAAAACACCTGAGATTTTAATCTGAGATGATAGATAGATAGATAGATAGATAGATAGATAGATAGATAGATAGATAGATAGATAGATATACACATACACACACAATCCACCTAATTATATACAAAACTTCTGTGGAGGTACTGTACAGCAGTGGCCTCAGAACTGGATGTTCAATTCATCTAACCAGGCCATCACCTCTGGCACTACTCCATGCAGATCTTCCAGGGAACCAGAGAATGCATGTTGTGGGCATAATGACATGTACAATATGTTTCATACTTTAATATGTTTAATATAATGGTCTTATTTTGATGGGAATATTGTTGGAAGATTTGTTCTTCAGAAACAAGTCTTTTTGCTATCCTTTTTCTTTCTCTCTTTAGTATACTTCGGTTAATGAAATAACATCAACATAAATGGAGAATTTATATTTTCACAAACAAGTGCTTTTTTAAACCCCAGATGAAACTGGAATGTTTCATCAGTAAGAAGCAATGTAGGATCCCTCAGTTTATCTTCAGTTCCTACATTTTTTACAGTTTCATCTTATTTCTTCGAGTTAAAAAGATTCTTTCTTTCTCTTTCTTCCTTTCTTCCTTTCTCTTTTTTTCTTTCTCTCTTCCTTCCTTCTTTCCTTTCTTTCTTATGTCCTTAAATTACCCCTACAATAGGGGAGGCAAGAGAAAGAAAGAACCAAACAGTTAGGCCTATTTATTTTCTTAAACCAATGCATTTATTTTTAAAAGCTACTCTCACTGCGTCTAATGTCAATTAGACAGTCAAGCAAGGTATTTTAGGAATACCATATTAAATTACCTTCAAAGATTTAGACCATCAATAATACAGTATGTGGAACAATGGAAGCAAAGCTAGTGACTCTAAAACAGTGGTGGGTTGCTCCCAGTTCGGTCTGGTTCTTGCAAACCAGTAGTAATGGTGGCGGGAGGCTCCGCCCACCTGCCAGGACGTCATCATGAATGATCTGCGCATGTGCAGAAGCTCCCATTGCGAACCGGTAGTGGAGGCTAATAGAACCCATCCCTGCTCTAAAATGACATGATTGCTTAAAATGAATTTGCTTCTTAAAAATTGCTTCTTAAAAATAACCTTTCATCTGATGTATAAACCTTTTATATATTAAGTTCTCAAAAACCTGTTGAATATTATACACAGTTACTCTAGATATCCAAATTATAGCACGGTAGCTTTTGAAAAGATATTTAGAAACTATCCCTTTTATTAATTTTTACTTACTTTAGTTCTTTTTCTCATACGCTCAATCTTCTATCTCTGCTATAGGACATTTTCCATTTCTACATCCTTTCTCTACTCTGAGAGTTCATCTACTAAGCTTTCTTATGCCACAGGTCTTTTCCCAAACTACACCCACTTTAAGTGCCTTTGACTTTTGAATGTATACATTTAGCTTCAGGAAAACAAAACCTCTTCATCCCCTCACAAAATAATGGACTACAGGGAATCCAATATTTTTGTTCCCTTATTTGGAGAACATTCCATATTCCCTTGCCAATATAGATCTGCAATATCAGATGCTTCACTGCCATTAGAACAATAAAAAATAACCAGGTAGTAACCAATTGTATATTCATATATTCACATATTTACACAGTCTGGAGTAAGAAACTTCTGCCTATTTATTGCTGTATGCTTGCCATTTGAGTACTGAAAAAAAAATCTGGAACATATTTTAGGTACAGTTAGGTTTTGTGCCCTCACTATCAGTCACTATGAACTACCATGTGCACTAGGCATCTTGAAATAACAATGATTAATAGTTGGGTTGTCCTTGGAACAAAATGACTACCATTACTTACAGTTTCAAAGATGAATATCTGACAAATTTCTGAGAAACTTAAGAGCTCATCATAAAACTGTTAAATTACTAATATAATCAAGTCATTTTGTTGGAATAACAATTGCAGAGTATCATATTAAAATCAATGTACTGCACTAAAAAGTAATAGCTGTGGTGGCTCAGAGGTGCAGACTCAATAAAGCTCTTATAACCACATTTCTATCAACTACGTGGACTTGAGGAAATGTGGCTTCCTGAAGGATTTACTGGACATATGGCTGCTTTTATAGCAGATTAGAATGGCTGTTCTGTCAGAGTTTCTTGCAAAAATCAACTCCAGAAGCACAGAAAGATAAACTGATGCAGCAGGATTCATTAACTTATTTATATTCACAATAACACATGAAGTAAATTTACAATACCAACAGTAGATTCACAGTTTCATTTCAGCAGAGCAGACAGCATGCAAGTTCACACACACTGGGTCAGTTTCGCTTCTTTTTGCACAGACTCAGAAGTTGACATGGCCTGGCTCTAGTCTGTCTCAGCTCCCAATTTTTTATTTATTTATTTATTTGTTTGTTTGTTTGTTTGTTTGTTTGTTTATTATTTGTTTGTTTGTTTATTTATTTATTTATTTATTTATCGTTCATATTTATATACTGCCCTTCTCCTGAAGGACTCGGGACGGTGAACAGCCAACAGATAAAACACAAGAAACACAAAATTTAAAAACAGTATTAAAATCCGATTAAATTAATTTGGCCCACAATTAAAAGCACCCCTATATTAAAACCCATAATTAAGCAGTTTAAAAATTAAAACAATTTAAAAGAGTTAGGCCAGCCCGGCTTGTTGGAATAGATACGTCTTTAGGGCATGGTGAAAGGTGCATAGATCTGGGATCCGCCGTATCTCCAGGAGGAGCTCATTCCAGAGGGTAGGTGCCCCCACAGAGAAGGCTCTCCCCCTGGGGGCCACCAGTCGGCATTGTTTGACTGATGGCACCCTGAGGAGCCCCTCTCTGTGGGAGCTTACTGGTCAGTGGGAGGCTATCGGTGGCAGAAGGTGGTCTCGTAAATACCTGGGTCCTAAGCCATGGAGCACTCTAAAGGTGGTAACCAATACCTTGAAGCTTACCCGGAAGACCACTGGGAGCCAGTGCAGCTCGCACAGGAGAGGTGTTATATGGGAGTGCCAAGTCGCCCCCATAACCACCTGCGTGGCCGCATTCTGGACCAGTTGGAGCCTCCGGGTGCTCTTCAAGGGGAGGCCCATGTAGAGAGCATTACAGTAGTCCAGGTGGGATGTGACAAGAGCATGAGTGACTGTGCCTAAGGCATCCTGATCCAAAAAGGGACGCAACTGGCGGATCAGGCGAACCTGATAAAAAGCCCCCCTGGCCACAGCCGTCATATGCTCTTCTAAAGACAGCCGTGTATCCAGGAGGACGCCCAAGTTGCGAGCCCTCTCTGTGGGGGCCAACGACTCGCCCCCAATAGTCAGCAATGGCACCAACTGATTATATTGGGATGCTGGAAGCCACAGCCACTCGGTCTTGGACAGGTTGAGCCTGAGCCTGTTTCTCCCCATCCAGATCCGCACGGCCTCCAGGCACAGGGACATCACTTAGGTTGCTATGCTTATTCATTGGCTGACCTTGTTACTATGTCTTCCCAGTCATGAATATTCTGGCATATCCCACTTATATTGTTAAAACATTTGATAAATCAAACATAATATTTTTAAAAATGCATTTCAGATAACATATAATGAAAATAATTTCTTACAGTTGATCATTATGAGATCTGATATTTGAAAGCAAATCAAATATCAAAAGATGGTCTGTCCCATTTGCATTTACTGTGAGGCACAAAGTAGCACAACTGTCTTTCAGTTCAGACAAAGAATTAACATCCATCACTATCTTGTTCTTTACCCGAGAGCAACATAGTACATCAAATAACAAGGTTGGAAGCAAACTTGGAGGTCTTCTAGTCCAATCCCCTGCTAAAGGAAGAAACTTTATATAAGTTGTCCAATCTCTTCTTGAAAACCTCCAATGATGGAGCACCCATAACTTCATTCCACTTCATTCACTGTCAGGAAAATTTTCCTTAGTTCTAGGTTGGACGTCTTTTTAATGTTCTTCTACCCATTATTTATTGTCCTGCCCTTGTCTGCTAGTAAGAATTATAAATCCAGTATACCTGACCCTCTAGTTCCCTTCTTTATTTTTTGGATGACAAAGCTGGCTCATCAGGAACTTGTTTGATCTCCTACTTACTGCAGAGTTTGTCTCCCATTTGTTGTCAGGTTAATTAAAGTTCCCCATTACTACTGCAGTCTTGTTTTTTCTAAGAGTGACATATTGCCATCAGTCTATCTCTAAAGGTTCATCTAAAGATTCATTTTTATTTTTATTTTTTGGTAATTTGTTCCTCAGCATGTTTAGTTTGGCTACAGTCTTCTTCCTTTAGTTGAAGTTTCTTATTTTGTTGGTTGAGTCTCAGAGTGACTAGACTTGCTTCTAGACTCTTTACCTTTTCTTCAAGTAATTCATTTATTTTACAGTTGATACATCTGTAATTTGGGTCTTCTATGGGCAAGAATATGTACATGGCACATATTTTGCAAATCCCAACAGTGTTACACAACTTTCTGAAAGTGATCATATAAGTAGTAGGATTCAATTGCATCTTGTTGTTTTAGTGAACAGCCAAGCATGACCTGAGAAGAAAAAGGAGAGCAGCTTGTAACAATTAAAAGAAGTTTATTCTTTTGTAAACCCTTCCATATATTTCTATTACCTGTTAAACTCATAGCCAATGCCTGGATCTTCCCTACTGGGTGTAAATCAATTGCAATCACCATGCAAAGTCTTTTTTTCCCTGGCAAACTAAGAATTATTGGCCAAGCTGTAATCCATTCCAAAACATGTGAGTTCATAATTCATCACAACAGTAACTATTTCTCACTGATAATTGCATAGAAAAATGTGACTATTTGAGATAGTTGGGGAAAAAACAAGGGATGTATTTGGAGGCTTTGCTACTGAAAGGTATTTTTGGTGAAAACTGTATCAAAAATATTCATTCTAATAAAATTGGATATAGAAAGAGCATATTAGAAAAAGGTTTTTTAAAAAGATACTATGCAAAAATAGTACCTTTGGCGTGACTGGATTCAGTGTAATCCACATATCCCTAATGGTGTAGCTATAAAAAAAATTGCATATTAACAAATTTTAGTTTTTCACGCATTGTATCCTAGCAAGCAAAATAAATGCTCAAGGAACTTAAAGATCTATCAGCTGGCTTCATGATTTGCAAGGCAGTAACTCTGTTGTATGCAAGGTAGTCAATGGAGTTACTACGTGGCTAGCGATCATATATCAATATGCAATTCCGAAGTCAGCAAGTACCTGGGCAGCATTAACATTACATTAAGATTTACTATAAAGTACATTGCATGTTTTTGCTGGCAGAAGTAAAATGCTATTTAATATTTAATTAAAATTAAGATGTCCTTAAAATGCTACGACAGCACCTGCATTGTTATATTTCTAGCTTTGGTCAATGGAAATATTTATTAATTCTCATTTTTGTCATGTTTGTTTCCTTTTGCCATCCTTCTCATCCAGTTTCCTAAAGTGGAATACATCCATTTGTGAAGAGAAAGACAGACAGATGGGTGGATGGATTAGATGATTATCTATATATTTTTTATCCCAAATTAAAATGCTAACTTAAAAGGGGACAAAGTAATGCTTTTAAAATTAATAGTTGAGACATGAGAAATGCAATTATGATGTCTAAAAATTGATATTTAAATTATTACTCAGAACATAATAATTTTGTTTCTATTAAACTATATGAAAAACTCATTAATACAGTAGATATTTTATATTTAATTATAAAGGAAATATTTCCTATCAACTGCATGCATATATTTGTTTTAAGTTTGTATTAATACAAATTTGCATATGTATATTTTTTTGTATTAAGATGAAGGACATTTGAAAATAAAGATTTGAAGATTTGAAAACCCAACAAGTTCCATTTTAAAAAGTTGCACAATTTAGTCCCATGACACATCTTGAAATTGAAATTAAATAACAAATTTTCCTTGTTTACTGCGTGTCCATGGGTGAACATGTTTAGCTCACTTATAAATTTAGAAGATTTTGATTATCAAAATAATGTTTCAGTAAGCAAATGAATAAATAAATATGCTATAGTCAACCTGTATTCTGGTTACACCAGATTAGGGTTCATAAAATTTGAAGCAAATATGGTAAAAATGTATCTGAACTATGAATGGCACAGAGGAAGTACTCTTAATTCATTTCATAGCCAGAACAATTGTCAGAATGTTTACAGTGTCACTACTATTTTGAGACAACCCAGGAGCAAAATACAGCACATAGAGATTTTGTCTTTACAAACAATGGTTTATATACAAGTTATGTACAATATATATATACATACAGGTGCTAAGCAAAGCCAGGTAATCAATCAATCTTCTTCAACTCTACATGGAAAACTACAATGCAGATACACGTGATGAGGAGAGTGATACACGAGGAGAGAGAGTGATGCCCTCTCATGGCCTCCCTTATATAGATGGCAGCAATAACCCTGATGACCCATCCTCGGTGGGCCACATCCTTACAATGGCTGGTCAGCTTTAAATCTGCAAGTACAACTATACTTCAGATTCAAACCTACTAGATGACCTTTTTCATCACCTGATTTCAATGGAATAAGGACTTTTTTAAAGAAATAAAGATCTCATACTAAAAATTTTGGAAATTTTCTTTTTATACATAATACTTATACAGTATCTCATATTAAATTCTGGGTATCACTTATCCCAAAATTTAGAGTACCTAATGTTCATATCATGCAAGTATTTTCAATCTCAAACAGATTCCAAAATAGCCTCTTGTAGAATCAGGATCAATGATTATTAAATATGCAGGACAATCAGAGGGTGAATTACTATAAATCAGGAATGACAGAGTGAATTAATACAGATTAGGAATACTTCTGGTCTTTAATCCAATCAAGACCAGAAGTGTAAAATATGACAAAGGTCTTGTTACTCAAGCAAAATTCTGTTGATAAATTTCCTTTTTCTCCAAAAAAAGATAATCTAGAAAGTTTTTGTGGAGAATCTGTGATGACTTACCACATATTATTCATTGAAAACATCCTGACACATAAGGCAATGGTCAACAGTTCCTCACAATTTCTGAAGTGCAAATAAAGGATAAGTAGACATCTTCCATGATTCTATTAACAAAACTCTAGATTTGCACACCACCTATTTTTCATTAACAGTTTATCTTCATACAACCCTCTTTACTTTTTAAATTATTTGAGAACACATAGAAAATCTTTCAGAATGTCAGCTTTGATATAGTATGGTAGTATTAAGATTAGAGTGCCACATAATAATATTTTCCAATATACATACAGGGTAGGGGTGGGTTCTACTTACCTTTACTACTGGTTCGCAATGGGGCTGCACATGTGCTCTTCTGCGCATGTGCAGAAGCATTCTGATGACGTTGGAGCCTCCCGCCAGTTTTACTACCAGTTCTATAGAACCAGTGCGAACCGGGGGCAACCCACCACTTACCAAGGGTAAGAAACTAATAGCGAAGTTGTTTAGGAAATCCATAGACCAGACACAAATACCATAGCATTCTCCTGTTTTTGTTCTCTAGTAACTAGTATTTAGGAGCTTGTTGTCTCTAACCCTACAGAGAAAATACAATCAACATTTAGTTGTTGATAATCTGAATCTTAATTAAACAAGTGCAACCATTATTTTTTTTATTTTGCACTGTATTAACAGGAGTCTTTAAAATGGAAGCTAGCTATTGAAAAGGCTGGGATCAGTTGAGAAATTGTCACATTCTGCATTTATTTATTTATTTATTTATTTAATTTTGGGTGTTTGGCTTCCCAATTTTTTTCAATCAAACCCCAACCCCACATTTGGTTGTACCACTGCCAATTCCATAGACACTATTCCAGGGTGCTTTAGCTTGTCTGAGATCAATCACAGTGCAAAATGTCTTTTTGCTGAAATCTGTTTTCAAAAGAGATGTTGGCATTATTGTATTTCCCTGTTTTATGTTTCAATGATTAGTGAATGATCTCAATTTTTATCCATTCTACAGGTCAATTTGAATGTGATTAAAATGAATATATAATTCATTGTTCTAACTAACGTGGTGTGGTTGTGTAAAAGCAATGCTACAATAAATGGAAATCATTTAAATCAATAACAAAGGATGAAGGATGTGATAACCCAAGAATATGATTCACCAGGGATTTTCTTGAATTGATAGTGAGCATCTGTGGAAGGTATTTGGAAGGTCAGCTGCACCAATATTGTTACAGGATATAAAGTAATGCTTCCCTTACTGAACATTAAGGTTTACTTAGATTGCATTAAAGTTATTTACATTCTTTGCTATTTAAATTTGATTTGATAGGCATACTGTTAGGAATAATTGCATCAGTAATTGCAATCAGAGCAGAACATTAATATTGTTTCAAAACTGGCTAAGAATAATGCTGAAAGTACCATCCCATATTTATGAAGTATCACTAAACTATTAATATTAAATCATGGGCAAAAAATATTATTAGGGACCCAAGTGAGATTTACAAGAGATGGATACCACAAATTGTAGAATACCAGTTGACGTTCTAGATCCACCCAACATCTACCCAGGAAATCACAGAGGAACTCAGAATATATCCTGAAAATAATACAGTATAAACGTAATATTTGAACATAATATTATTAAGTTGGTTTTATATTTATAATCAGACAAATAATCCATACTGTCATCGTTACCAGGTAAAGCATTTTGAGGCTATCTTGCTCCCTCAACTACAGATGATATTAACCAGATCCAGAAGTTCTCCTATTTAACCATCCCTCTAGTGCAGTGGTGGTGAACCTTTTTGGCACCAAGTGCCCAAACCGGAACATACGTGCATGAGCGTGCAAGTGTGCACACCGGAGTGTTGGAAACCCGAAGACCAGCTGGCCGGCGCGCACATGCCTATTTTCAGACTGTTTTGGGGCTGTTTTCAGGACGTTTTCAGGCCAGAAATGGCCCGAAAAATGGCCTGAAAAACAGCCTAAAAACAGCCCCGAAAATGGCCCAAAAAACTGTTTTTTGGCCATTTTCTGGGCCTTCTTCTGGCGCCCCGGTGCCCATGAAGACCAGCTGACATGCGCACCGGAAAGCTGGCGACGGTACGTGTGCCCACAGAGAGGGCTCTGCATGCCACCTCTGGCACGCATGCCATAGATTCGCTATCACGGCTCTAGTGTGTCATAATTACATAATATTAAATTATGTAATGCCGGTTATCACTGCAACAATATGTGAACTGCTCTTCATCTGTTCTGTACCTAATAAAATGGAGAAACTTACTTCATCCTGCTATTATTCACCTTTCTTGCATTACAAAATGATTTCCCCTTCTTGAAGAGTCATCCTTCTTTAATATTATATCCAAGAAGTTCACTGCTTCATGCTTACCTTTGAGTGTTCTTTTCTTCATTGCCCTTCAGAGTTCAATGGCTTGTTTTACAAATAGATGACTTGGAATTTCAAAGGATAGGAAGCAAGGTTTTTTTTTCCTTTGTCATTCTCTAAAGCGTGTGTGTAGAGACGGTCTTGGGGAATAATGTAAAATCTGTACTCAGGGAGGAAGGTAGTAGAAAACATGCAGATGGGCAGGCAACAAGAATAATTTTGTGTTACCTTCGACAAAACAAGATCAAACAGCTTTGTTCAACATCCTAGCATCCATTTTCCATTGGACTTTGTGTAACATAACCTTATGAATAGCATGACTGAAATCTCAAAATGAATTCTACATTTTTAAGTACAGATAATCAAACGAGCCATGCTCTCTTCCTGTGTCATTCACCCTCTCTCTCTCTCACACACACACACACACACACATATTTTATTCCTTACTAAATGCAACAGGTTGAGTCAGCCTAAGGCGAATGGTATGTAATTAAAGAGTGCTAGGGCTGCCAATTGTCTTTACTCGAAATGCAGTGTTAATGTTGATGGTATTTCCATTTCTCAAAATAAAAAAAATAGTTTATTTCAATAGAAAACCACATTAAAGAAAATTAATGGTTCATACATTTTCATTTTATCATGACCGTCTAAAACTGCAGCTGTTCCTCTGTTCTTTGAAATTTGGTGCCCATTATCAAAGTAGTAATCTTGTTTCCATGGCAGAAAATTGAAAGGTCACTTGTAAGGTGGATTGGGTATGCTTGACTTCATTTAGGAGCTCAGAAAGTGCTGCCAATGACATTAATGGAGATTTAGAAGAGCAATGAAAATAGAAAGCCAAGGTTTGAAAAAAAAAACATTCACATGACAAGTTACAATCTTTCATTTAAACAAAAAAAAAAATCAATGCTGAGTTCATTACATTTTATGAAACTTTCATTTATTTTATAATCCACAAAATGCAGGCTCAGTGAGAAAGATGTGATCCTTCACTTCTCTTGTGTTGTTTCATTCAAGAAAGTAATTGTCCTCTTCAAGATGTGATTCCCCTAGCAGTTCATTTGAAAGGTGAATGATGCAGCTGACTTTGAGTTTAATGGGCAAATGGCTTGATTTGACATACTCCAGCATGGGTTAACCAACGGCTATTTTGATAGCCCAAAAATTTACGTCATATCTGAATTTTGAAGATTCACAATTCACAATACAATACAATACAATACAATACAATACAGCACAGCACAGCACAGCACAGCACAGCACAGCACAGCACAACACAACACAACACAACACAACACAATACACAGGCAAATATTGAAGAAAGTCCACCTGTGGTTACATTTCATGCATTTGGTGTAGAACCTATGGCAAATATGAGTGATCTTCCATGATACATTTCCTTTTTCAAAGAATACATGGAGTCAACATGTCAAGAATATAAAAACAAAAGATTTTTTTTTTCCAGAGATGAGGCATATATTTCAGAACTTTTAGGTAATTAAATGAAGATTAAAATAGCTACCAATAACTGGAAAATAATTGCTTAAAACAACTGAATCCAAGAACATAAACAATGAACTAAGCCACTTTCATTTTCTCACACACACACACAGTTTGATTAGCATTACATTCTCTAGTCTATATACCATATTTTTTAGAGTATAAGACGCACCTACCTTTTTTGGTGAGGAAAAGAAAAAAAAGAAATCTCCCTCTGCCTCTGCCTCTGCCTCTGAGCAATTTTGCCTCGTTGCAGCAAACAGCCTGCTTTACTTTCATTTTCATTTTCAGCATAGCTTGATTAGCACAAGGGAAAAAAAAATCTGCTCCAGCAATTTAGCTCTTTGCAGCGAGCAGCAGAGCCCTGTGCAAAACAGCTGAGAGCAAATCAGCTGAGAGTCGGGAGGCCGATCCAATCAACTTGTGCTAATTAGGTTGTGCTGAAGCTGAAAGGAGCTGTTTTTTTCTTGCAGTTTGCTTTCAATGAGGTAACTGCTGCGAGGCAGAGGCCAAAGGGTGGGGGCCAGTGGGTGGGCGGTGCTACATTCGGTGTATAAGACGCACCTAAATTTTCACCCCCTTTTAGAGGGGAAAAAGGTGCGTCTTATACTCCAAAAAATAGGGTATATTAACAGTTTTAACACAGATAGATAATACAATATTTAAGTTCTAATCACATTTAAATCGAGAAATATAGTAATTTAATCTGAATAAGTACCATATGGAAGAAGTACCATAAACAGTGTGGCAAGTCAATATTCATAAACAATCTGTCAGATTGCAACTGCTGGTGAAATACATAGTCTATAATAAGAAGTTCTGGAAAATGGAAAATGAAAAGAAATCTCATAGCAGAAGCTAGACTTATCTTGTTCCAGAGTGAAGGGAAACAGTTACCTTGTGATATAGTGCTGACTACCAGATTTGCTGGCTTCAAAAAAGGGTTAGACGGATTTATGAAAGTTATGGAAATCAACAAGCCAAGGCTCTTGGCCTTGATGCCTCTGAAGGTCATCTACTAGCCTCCTTGTGAACTAACAACTTTAAAAATAAATAAATGTCCCTGAAGAAATAAATTTCCCCAGGAAGTTCTGGATCAGAGTATGGGTCCATTTACACAGAAACATAGGATCAAGTGTCACAAAAGAGTCAACTTGATGCATTTGCGAACTTCATAAAACTAAACTAGAGGGCAATATCTCTGATTTGAGTGTCAGTAACCTAATAATTTTGATTGCCTTTTTAGTATAACATAATTTTCCTTAAATGCAGAGACCAATGCACATGATAGTTCCAGTACAATCACATAGATTTGGAAAAGAACATTATATTGGGACTTCTATTTTCAATTTTCTTTCAAATGATTCCAGGTATGGAATTTGTCTTTTGTTGTAGCAGCTGTGCATTGGGTTACCATTTTCATCTACACCTAACTCATTATTTCAAACCACTTATAATAACTGTTTTTTGTTGTTATTGTTGAGCCAACACTACAAGCCAATTTAACTATACCTAATGAGTTGGAATCAGATGTCAATTAAAACAGTACAGTCACTTATCTGCTAACTAACACCTGATTAAAATTTTGTGGTTAATCATTGCAGTTAAGGATGTGGAGTAATCACTATATTATGTATATACTTTGCTGGGGTATAATTTTGGAGTTAATTACATAACAAGTAGGTTTATCTCTCTATCCCTACTGTGAACTCTCCTAGCAACCAAATTGTATTTCCTAATGCAAGAGAAGTGGCTTATTGGGTCAAATGAGAAGAATATATTTGAAATTTTTAGGAACATATAATACTAACAATTGCAGTTTAGATTGGCTGGAGAAAGAAGACTGGATGAGATAATTTCATGCCTTAAAGCAGGGCTGTCAAACTCCCAGTCCACAGGCTGAATGCATCATGTGCTGGCCACGCCCACACCCAGTTTAGCGAAGGGGAGGAGTCCGAATGGGATGACAATGTGATGATGTGAGTTTGACACCCCTGCCTTAAAGCAAGCTTAGGCAATATTTGGTAGCTAAGGTTTTTCTAGGTTTAAAACTAATAGGGGGGGTTTCTGCTTTATACTGTACTAAGTCTACATTAGAACTCATCTTATTTCATATACCAACTTCTTTAAAATGACAAGAAGCCAATTGTACTGCCAAAGTTAGCCACCAGGTCAAAGGTGATTTGAAGAGCTGCAACGGAGATGTTAAGGACCACATATAGTCCTAAGGCTTTTGATTGCCTATGCCTCCATTAAGAAAGGCATAGTGTACGGATGTCACATTCTCTGTGTCACATTACACCCCTTCATGGAGCTGGGGTAGGCGTGGCTTGCATGTGACGCATCCAGCCCATGCGCTGCCAGTTTGACACCCCTGGCATAGTGGATTAAGAAGATTAAGAATCCATTTAAGAAAGTGGATTGCCTGGTTTGGCAATTAGATGCTTTAATGATATGAGGCATAAAATGACTTGCTGTTCTTTATTCAAATTAAATTTAAATGTGTGTTTTAAGGGGAAAACACTTCTTTGCTTACTACAATGTTTAGAATAGAATAGAATAGAATAGAATAGAATAGAATAGAATAGAATAGAATAGAATAGAATAGAATAGAATAGAATAGAATCTTTATTGTACACTAATCAGCATCTATTAAAATGTAATTTCATTGCATTCAGCTTTCAAAAAGTAACCATTGTGCAGATATCCATATACACACACATATGTTACAAAGAAACATCACAGTCTAGTTCCAATGTATACATATACATGGCAAGAAAAAAGAATCCTGCAAGATTACAAAATGGATAGCATAAGGAACAAAACTGTTGTATGGTCAAAGATAACATACACATGAACAAAGGCAAACTATGCAGCAAGAAATGTTTCTACAGGACGGGAAAGGCTTTCTAGAAGCCTTTGTAACTAGAGTTTCCAGTATCATTTTCCATTGGCTTCATTGATTATAGCTGCTGAAAACTTAAGATCAGCAATCTGGAAAGCCACAGAATTCCAGTCCTGCATTTGGGGTAAGTAAGAGGCTCTGAATTGTTTCTGTGAAAATGGTACAAAGCTTTTAAGGCTGGCAAAGCATTTAGTCTTTGATTGGATTGCTGGAGATCAGGACCTAAAATAAAGACTGCATTTGTATTAACTTAAATTAATTGCAGTTAATGGGATTAATCCCTGTGAGATTAATAATTTCCCCCTTCTGTGGCATTAAAAATTACAACTGTCGAGACCCCCACGCTTGACAATCCAACGATGGAGTCTCCTACAGCCATGAAAGCATTACAAGAGGGGACATGGGGGTGGGGGTATGACTACTATGTATCCGGGCACACATCTGGTGGAGGTGGGTGTTAGGGTGAGTAGGCGGACGGTCACTTTGCGGCTGCGATAGGTTGGGCAGCAGCTGCTGCGCGTTACCGCCCCTGATTACTGGGATGGACTGGATAATGTGGATTAATGAGGCACCCGGAAGTATGGGCTGAAGGGCGCGCTTATTTAAACCGCGTTGGGCGGCGGCGGTGGCCAACACCGACTTTGTGTTATCTTTACCTGAACTCAGCAATGTCCGCAGCAATTCTGGATGCTGAATAAACTGTTCCTGCCTTAACGAATTTTGACTGCAGCGTGGATTATTACCATCCTCGGTTTTGCTGTGAGAAAGCTGAGAACAACTACTTTTGCTCTAAATTATAACATAGCCACAGCTACCGTATTTTTCAGAGTATAAGACCTTTTTCCCCAAAAACAGAGGGTAAAAATCTGGGTATGTCTAATACTCTGATTGTAACCCTGCCCAGCTTCTCAAACGGAGGTTTCAGAGGCTGAAAAAAGCATCAGAAACAATGCTTCAGAAAAGAAGCCCCCAAACAGAGCCTCAGAGGCTTTTTTTCTGAAGCTGTTTCGGAGGCTTTCAGAAGCAGGAAAAAAAACCAAAAAAAAGCAAGGCACAGAGCTCACAACCAAGGAACCTGTTGCTAAAATTCACCTCTGGGAACAGCTGATTGAGGGTATTCCAGGAAGCCAATCCACCTGCCAATCAGTTTTTTTCTTATTTTTCTCCTCAAAAACTAAGGTGCATCTTATACTCCAGTGAGTCTTATACTCCGAAAAGTACAGTATTTCCTTTAATTTAATTAAGTTTAAACATATTTAAATTTGTATTGGTTTGCAACCTACAAAAATAAGATTGGGCAAGAGGGAGCAAGTGATGAAATATCTGTTGTGATGGTATAATTGCATACCCCATAATATATTTGCTCTTGTCTGATGAAGGCTAGATTTTGCATTATTCCATCACAGTATACATTTCATCATTTTTGTCACCATCTTGGTTAGTACTAGATGTCAAATTGGACTAGATTCTGCACTTCCATCCCATACAACAGAAATCTTATTAAATTATAGTTGTTCCTCCCTTATTTCTTATGTAATTTAAGCCTGCAGAGAATATCACAGAGAAAGGCAACTGTTGTTAAAAAGGAAGAATCATTGTGTATGTTTAAAATAAAATATAGATATTCAGGACTGGGAAATGTGGGACACCAGGGGTACACTGATCTCTGAACTCCTTCTTTTAACAGCTCATGATCCTCACTGATCACAACTGCTCAAAATTATAATTATAAAAGAAAAATGAGAAACAAGTTCCTATGCAAACATTTAAGGTACAAATTAGAAGGAGCAGAATACTGGTGTGATAATGAATTTCTTTCAAAAATACAGTTGTTTAATCCAGCAATCTACAAAGAGGACAACTTCATGAAAGCACTGAAGTTGTTCCTATCTTGTATTCATGTCAGCTTGATTCTAACTTTAATAAGAAATTCCTGCCTGAACTGAGACACTTTGTTAACAGCTTGCAACGAATTCATTGCAAATTGCAGGTTACCGGTAGACAATTTCCTTGGTACTGTGCACTTCCACCTTTCTCCTCTGGGAAAATAATTGGCAATTGCTTTGCTTCATGGACATCAATCTTCCTGGACTTTCATTTAGGTACATTTGTGTATGTGTACAAGCACACACTCACATTTATCGTAAATTATAAGATTAAAGCATTGAACGTCACATATATGCCAACATAATAACCACATAAAAATAAAACATCCCTTCTTTCTACCCTGCTCCACTTTAATTATTTCTAAACTTCTGTTTTACAGGTTTGCTGAAATATCACAGTGAAATATGATCTCTGCTCAGCATAGAGAAGGTTGCTGGTTTGAAATTGGCAGAAATATTGTTTTTATTGTAATTTTTGTTTTCCCAAGTCCAGGGACACTCTGTTTTATCATGTTTCCAATCACTTGATATAGAAGGCCTCGAGGTCACATTGAGTATGTGGGGTATTAACATCATCTATTGCTGCCCTACACAAACAGTTACTAGTGTAGTAACAGCAAATCGCAAATTGAAATAAGACAACTGCTAGCCAGGTAAGAATGCCCAAATTCTATTGTTTATCCAAGGTGTGGATGATCAAATTAGAAATCCTAATGTGGCATTTCCCCGTTATTTTGAACCCAGTCTGCTCAGTAATTCTCTTTTTATTCCTGAAGCTTCAATGACTTAGAACAACACCTTTTACAATAACTATCCAAAAGAGGGACATGGTGGCTCAGTGGCTAAGAGGCTGAGCTTGTCGATCAAAAGATTGGCAGTTCAGCAGTTCAAATCCCTAGTGTCGCGTAATGGGGTGAGCTCCCGTTACTTGTCCCAGCTTCTGCCAACTTAGCAGTTTGAAAGCATGTAAAAAATGCAAGTAAAAAAATATTGTCAATTATGACGTCTGGGCAGGTGGACGAAACTTCCCGCCGCTTTTACTACCAGTTCTAAAGAACCAGACAGAACCAAGAGCAACCCACCACTGCTTGGCTCCCAATTTCTTTTTTCAATTCATTGTAATATGAAGACACATGGGAATGAAAATTTATATACTGTATGTTGAAGTAAAAGAAATTTGCAACAACTATGTTTTCACAAGTATCAATAGTTCTTAAATTCAGCTTGTGGTAACTCTTCCAGAAATTAAGTTTGCTTAAAGTATCATGGAGTGGAGAAGGCTGGACACATAGTGAAGTGACCCAAAAAAAATATATCCTTGTGATTTAAGTTCAAACACACTAATTTTTTTTTTTTCATTTTAGTGGTTAAACCAAACGAATCCAAATTTGGTATACTTGTGAAGGTAACCTCTAATTTCAAGTACCGTGTATCTTATTTCATGTTCCCAAAACATAGTTTTTATTTTATGAGCTATTTCTCTCAAAATAGGATAAACAACCTTTTTGTATCTATCCCTTTTCCAAGATTTCAAGGACGTATAATATCAAGAGAAAATGTACTTTTATTGGATAGTTGTTACAGCTTGAGTAAAATAGATAAACTAAATCCAGAAAGGATTCTGCTTACCTATTTTGTTACTTTATTTTACAATCCCTGAATTTTAAGGTATTAATATTTTAAACCTGTATGCTATAATAAGACTTTTAACCAATTTGTACCCCCTGTCGATGCTTTTATTATTCATATGTATATTTGATCACTGCCATATACATTTATGGAAAGGAAAGCTATTTTAAAAATCTACATACAACGTTTTAGAATCAAAACAGTTAGCAGACTCTCACCCCACTGAAGGTCGGTATTTAGCCATTGAATTTCAGCCACATATGACACTGGGGGCTTCGGGGCTGCAAAGAAAGGATTATCCTCCCTTCAATTGATTTGGCACCTAGATGATTTAAACTGATCTCAAAAAAGCTAAGAAGATCAAAGCAGTCTAGTAGAAAATCCCAGGACTGTATATTTGACTGAGAAGTCAAAGAAACATTCACATTGTTGTCAAGAAAACCAGATGGGCAGATTAATGAGGTCACCAGGATTCACCCTCCACTTGAAAATGCCTTTGCTTTACTTGAAACAAAACTTTAGGTGAGAATTAAACCTTCATTTTAAATGAATTTTCTCTCAAAGTCTGGCAGCTTTCTTTTTTCAGATGCAAATAACAAAACACAATAATTCAGTTTTCCCTCTGAGATTAACTTTGTAACTTGTGTGTCTCATTTCAGAAGTCAGGTATGTACTTACCTGCCTTGTGGTTCCACCACATAAGAACATGATCCATACACAGTTGTGGCCTGTTGGCTGTTGGCCCCTCCAAAAGCCTAATCAGATGAGGAGGAGGCATGGGAGTCAGGGCGAGCATCAAGGGAACTTGAGAGCTCCAAGAGGGAAGAGGGAATGGAGCTATCAGAGATAAAGACAGAGGCAGAGCCTGAGACATGCATCAGCCCTCAGATGGAGAGTCAACAGCCTCCAGGTCTGGAGATGGCTGATGAGGAAAAAGAGGAACAGCTGGGTCCAGTGCCTGATGCTCAGATGCACAGAAGGAGAGGAGAGCAGTGGAAATCTATGGGCAGATCCTTGGGATGGACGAGCCATCACTGCTAGCGAAGCTTCACCCTAGCTCTGGGGATAAAAGGCAGGGGACAGAGATGAATAGGTGTGGCAGAAACTTGTCTCCCTGCCGGACAGACTTGTTAGCCTGCTGTGAGAAAGAGAGAGAGAGACTTTTTGCTGGGGCTGCTGGCACTCCTAATAAAGGGAACATTTGTTTAAGTACAGAGGGTTTGTTGTGTTTGGGAGCCAGGTCAGAACACATAGAAAATGAGTCAGCACCACCCCTGCTCCCGTGTTCACTTCATTGAAAACAGAATATCTGATTATTTTTTTAAGAAAACGAGTTTATGGTTACACCAACGAAATTGCACATATACAATTTCTTCTATTCTCTGGAAAGAGTAATTCCTGGAGCAGTTATTGAGAGTAGATTACAGGGAGAAATCTGCTCCTTTCCCACCAATTTCCTCCAACAGAACTCACTTCTTTCTCTCTTTTTTTCTTTTCTTTTCTTTTCTTTTCTTTTCTTTTCTTTTCTTTTCTTTCCTTTCCTTTCCTTTTTTTTTTTTTTGCATAGAGGGTAAAAACTATCCAATTGTTAATTTCTTAGTGGTAAGTTTATATAGTATAACAATTTTTTAAAAAAATCAGTAATAACTGGACAGGAAGGAAATCACAATCAGGAACATTAAGATGAAGCATTGTTTTTATAAAGAAATAATGTGATAATGGACAGCAGCAATAGAAACATTTGGGTTCTGATGATCAATAATTAATGTATTATTAATTTCAAGGGCTGAAAATGTAATACGTCTATACAGCTTCAGCATTCTCCAAGCGTAGTCTTCCAGTTCATGGGTATCATAAATCATCCAGCATCCAATGCACAATAAGAGTTATCCAAGTATTTTATTGGATAACAAAGAATTTCAATTATAATTGTTAGAAGGATGCATTGTGAACTCTTAATTGAATAGTTTCACCATTTAGAGTGATAATTATTTAAGTTAAGAACAGCTGGGGACTGACATTGCAAATGTTCATCTACCTTAATTTATGTACATGGCAATATGGTTGTTTTCAGCAGAAGTAAATGAAAGAAAATTTCCATTTAATTTTTTTAAAAAAAAAATAAAGCATGCCACATGAAAAATGAGAAAGTGAATGACTGGTGACATACTACTATTGAAATAAATATGCACTTCTGCACATTTAAAATGATTGAACCAAGGCAGCAGGAAACAATATAATTAAAAATGGAAGCCAAATTTTAATTCTTTTTTTATATAATAGAAGTAATTAATATTCTTCTGTCTATAGTGTCATTTGCATGAAGACTTACAAGCAGTAATGAATTAAATGTTACAGTCCCAAGATATCCACAATATCAGCACTTTATCACTCTAAAATTTAGAATTTAGAATAGAATAGAATAGAATAGAATAGAATAGAATAGAATAGAATAGAATAGAATTCTTTATTGGCCAAGTCTGATTGGACACACAAGGAATTTGTCTTGGTGCATATGCTCTCAGTGTAAAAAGAAAAGATACATTTGTTAAGAATCAAGGCTAAGATTCATAAGGCCTATGACTTAATGATAGTCATAGGGTACAAATAAGCAATCAAATCATATTAGGAAACAGTCAATCAATGAATTATAAGGATACCAGCAACAAGATTATAGTCATACAGTCAAAAGTGGGACGAGATGGGTGATAGGAACGATGAGAAGATTAATAATAGTGCAGACTTAGTAAATAGTATGACAGTGTTGAGGGAATTATTTGTTTAGCAGAGTGATGGCGTTCGGGAAAAAACTGTTCTTGTGTTTAGTTGTTCTGGTGTGCAGTGCTCTATAGCATCGTTTTGAGAGTGGGAGTTGAAACTATTTATCTCCAGGATGCGTCTGTAAATATTTTCACAGCCCTCTTTTTAACTCGTGCAGTATACGGGTCCTCAATGGAAGGCAGATTGGTAGCAATTGTTTTTTCTGTAGCTCTAATTATCCTCTGAAGTCTGTATCTGTCTTGTTGGGTTGCAGAACCAAACCAGACAGTTATAGAGGTGCAGATGACAGACTCAATAATTCCTCTGTAGAACTGTATCAGCAGCTTCCAGTACCTTCATCAAAGCAAGTTCATTTAGGTCCTTGTTGTCCCTAAAGTTCCAAGCTGAATATTATTAATCCTGTCTTTTCCATTGAGTATCATGAGTTTTTAATTGCTGGTGAGTGTAGAAGAAAGGAGAAAAAAAGAGCCATCCACTCATTTATCAAACACTGTACTCACATTTTCTTTCTGTTGTTTTCACTAAGCAAAACTATAATGTCTATGGAATGGCTTATGACTTTTCTTGTATCTCCTTCTTAGGTTCTACCAAGCTGTTGGACAACTCTGAGAAATTAGCTTTTATCATTCCGACTGAATTCTGGTTAAGTGCATGCAGATGCAAAAGAAAGGTGCTTCTTATTTAGACTCACAATTGGAGCAGGCTGAATACCCCATAGAGTTTGACCCCTGCTCTGTGAATTTGACAGCTGTCTGGCTTGCTTGAAATGAAACAGTGAAGGGAAAACCATCACTGCCAAACCTAGCAAGTTTGCTCTCTGCCAAGATGCTTTCTCCATTAGGAAATTTTCCCTAATCTTTGGGCAGAATCTACCTTCCTGTAACTTAGGAAAAATATTCCGTTAATGTAAGATGGAGCCTTTATTTGTAATGGCAGGTTTCATATTTTTTAAAATGGTTCCCTAGAAATCAAGCTGAGAACATTAAAGTGCTTATTTGTATTACACATCTCAGCAGGCCCTCAAGGCTGCCTTCCTTCTCTCTTTCCTTCCTGGAATGTGTTACCTCCAGAACTTGAAACCTATAAAAGTTTGGGAAAGCTGCTTAGCAAATGGAGATCAACAACATATCAAAGGAGCAACTCTGCTTCTCAGTAGATTTATTGGTAGCTTTGGTGGGAGACACTGCCACATTACTAGTCTTGATCTCTCATTCAAATGCCAGGTCAATTCATTTCTTTAATTTCATTTACAGTTATACTGGGCTGACTCCTTAGGAAGAGCTTAATTGTTTGCTTTATTAATGTCTCCTATCATGCCAGAAAAGGCAAGGCTAAGGAAGCAAGAGCAATATGAAGTTCAGGAAGGAATCTATAGTGTTAAAATTAGGGAAAAATATATACACTGAAAACTGTAAGAGGAACCTTTCAGTATTAGAGTGAGAATGTGTTTTTTTTTTCTGTCTCTCAGCAACCAGACTGAAATACCTCTACAGACATAAACGAATACCTCATTCTCTGTTTCCTCTCCCATCTCTCCCTCCTTTTCTCCTCATTACCTTTTCTTCATGCAAAGAACATTATAAGCTATATTGTTCGTTTAACTGTATGTAAGCCACTCAGAAATTATTTTCTTGAACCTTGTAATACAGCAATTTTAATAAGAGCGTAGCTTATAAAGATGAGATGGGGAAAGAGACATTAGACAGTATTTGCTTCTGTGGAGGCTATGGTGCTTATTGTTTCCAGTCTTAACTGAGCTCCAGTTTTTTCAGCCATGGATCTTTAAATCACAAATCTGTATACTTTTCCAACAGTGAGAACAATTAATCAGTGGAATAGCTTGCCTCCCGGAGTTGTGGATTCTCCATCACTGAAGGTTTTCAAAAATAGATTGGGCAACCTTTTGACTGGTGTGGTATAAGGTTTCTGACTTGAGCAGGGGATTGTACTAGAAGTTCTCTGAGGACCCTTCCAACCCTATTATTCTATGTTCTAATTGGACTACTTTGTCAATGTGTATATTTTAGCAAATTCCTCTGTCAAAAGTCCTTGATTTTGTCTGTAGTATTGCTGGATAAAATTGGAATCCAGAAAAGTTGGTTTTACTTTTATTGCTTGGAGCCTTCAGGATATTCTTGAGATGTCCTAATCTGATGTTTTTACAGAAAAAGAAACATGCCTTCTCTATACTATTGGTAAATAATCCCAAACCTGAATATGACCCTTCCCAGTAGCTTCATATAGATATAATAAGAGAGCCTGTGGAGAACTTTGCAGCATCCCCAGATAAAGTCCCAGGAAATTAGATAAGTATCTCCCAATACTAGCTTCTAAAGGTACCCAGAGAGTTTAAATTCAAGTGCACGGTTTTGGATGAATTGAGATGAAGAAAACTAGAGGTAGATTACATTACAAATTACATTAAAATAATTATATGTAGAGAGCTAGGTCAATTTTCTTTACCTTATGTATGAATGTATTCTTTTTCCCTGGGGGAGCATGTAAAACCGTGACTTCTCCCTTGAGAGTGGAGACAGCAGCCAGATGTGGGTTATGCTCATTGGTCAAATGTGGACTGAGCCTGTCAATTAATTATTAAATCCCGCCCCTATAGCAATGCTATAATTCAGGAAAAAAAGTATCATATTCTTAAACCTGTAGTTCAGTTATAAGACTCACCAAGCTCAGAGAATCTGATAGCTGACAGTGTAAATCAGTTCTTATTGCCCATAGCACTATTTATTCATGTATGAGTTTCTTTAAAATAGTTACATTTTACCTCTCCAGCTGCTTGAGGCAATTCACAGCACTCAATAAAAACAAATCATTAATTCTAAAATCATTTTGAAAATACCCAAACAAGCTAAAATGTAATGAATACCACTCAAAGCCAAATTGATTGCTAAAGGGTGATTTCTTCCCAAATCAAATGCGAGTTTCAAGAGAATATTTTTTTCAAGAATAGAAATAGGTTTCCTCTATGCCGTCTGTGTTTCTGATACTAACACATACACACATACACACACAAACCAACATATACATACACACACTGGACGATGTTAGCATTGGATGAAACTATTCATGGGGGGGGAAAACATAATAAAGGCAGAGGTGTATTTAATGTCTCATATCATGTGGACCTAATATAAATTCTGTAAATATAACATCTGTTACAATTGGATTATTACAGCGATCACTGAAGAGAATGAAGAGAGTTTGAGAAGCTGAGTTTGGAGAATGGAAAATGAGAGTTTATGTGTTTTTCTGACAAGGTACTCTTAATAACATTTTTGCAATATTGCTCCACGCCAAAATTAAACAAATGTAAAATTATAATGAATACAACAGCAACTATCAAGAATCCATTCAGATTCCTGCTCACATTTTTTTTATTTTGCTTCTGTTTCCTAGATTATGTTAGCATTAGATGAACTACTGTGAACATTTATATAACCATATGCCATGTTCATCCTTCTAAATTCATGTTGATGCATGATGAAATTTTTCAATATGTTGTTCTCTGCATCATGGGGAAAAGAAAAAAAAATCTAGAGTTGAAATTTAATTTGTGTCAAATATAAAATAGATTTGCTCAGTTTGACTGCTTTAAACTCCCACAGTAGTGAATCTGATCAGTTTCAGGAATTTGTAGAAAATAACTTTTCTGCCATAAAAATGTCTTGACATGAGAAGAAGAAAGCTGTGCTACATACGCAAAGGCAGCCTCCTCGAGAGCCAAAAAGCAGCCCCTTGTGTGAGTTATTAAAGCCATTCATCAAGATATTTGTCTCATGTAGCAGTCAAGCACGTGCTGTGTTCTTATGGAAAAACTAATTTTAGATTCATGATCTAAAATCTCAAGAAAACAAGTCTCTTCCAAAGCAGCAAGGACAAAGGAATGGTTTCATGGCAACTGTATATGATAACAACCTGAACATTCACTGTTTTCCATTTTCATTATCAAAAGTTGACTTTATGACCAGCGGGAATTTTTTGTCAAAGGAGCAGACAAACAATATGTCGACCCCATGCTGTTGCATATATTTGGAAAGTTACCATGTCTCAAATCCAGAACTTAAGAAGTTCTCAGGCAAGGACTGTGATGTCATATTTAACACAAGGATTTCATTAACTCATATGGAAAGCATGTGTTGAGTGATATTGACAAGCCAAACTGAGCTTAATGGTTTCTTTTTTAATTGATCGGTTGTCTAGTTTCTGTCCTGATTTTTATTTTGTAACTTAAGGAGGAATTTTTAGTAGTATCTCTTCCAATTTTATTTTCATAACAGCAATTGTGTAAAGAAAGTTGGGCTGAAAAATAATGATTGTGCCAGTCATTAAATGATCTTCCACTGTGAGTTGGATTTGAGCCTGGTGTTTCCAGATCCTAGTCTAACACCCTAACTTCTACATACATTTATTTTAACAGTTCAGCCACAGGCACCCATTCCTAAACATTATTATGCCAAACTACTAACAGACATTATTATATAATGATGTAAGCCCCACTCTTTCAAATTTGTGTTGTAATACAAACAAATATATAAAGGGCAGAATTTGTATTGTGTCACTGGGACACCTTTTATCACTTGTCCTCTGATTTCTCCCCCTGCTGATGTCCATTAGGACAGCACAATTTTATATATGTTTACTGAAAAACCTCACCCTTTTCAATGGGATGTACTCCATAATAAGTGCATTTAGAGTTGAGATCTAATTGGACAACTCTGTGACTGGGAATAAGCCCTTTGAGAGATGTATTCATGCATTCTGTTTTATGGAATACAATATGATCCAAAATAATTAGATAAAAAAATACTTAGTGCTTTCTTCCCCCCCCACACACACACTTTTTTTTTTAAAGAAAAGAACCATTTTGATGTAGTTGTTAAGATATTGGCCTAGAAACTAAGAAACTGTGAGTTCTATTCCTGCCTTAGACATGAAAGCCAGCTGGCTGACCTTGAGCCAGTCACACACACCCTCAGCCCAACCTACCTCATAGGATTGTTGTTGTGAGAAAAATAGAGGAGGAAGGAATATTAGGTAAGTTCCGTGCCTTGAGTTATTATAAAAATTATAAAGATGGGATTTTAAAATAAAATTTTTAAAGTTTATCACACATGTCTGTACAAGACGATCAGCAGGGGCTACCAAAAATGTGAACACAATTGATCATCTGAAGCTGATGACTCTCATGTGAGAAAGAAGGCAACTTGAAGAGCTTTTATCCACAGTCACTGGGAATCAATAAATAACTGGAATAAATTTGTACTGTCTGTAGTTACTGATATTTGAAAGTAATGAATCTAAATTTTGTGAGGATCTTAACACCATTTCGTTTTCTCTGGGCCCTAATGGATCTTAAGTGTTATCAAAATATACAAAGATTTGATGATACTAAAGAAACTATTAATTCCATTGAGTTCAAAGAAAAATTCTGATTTTTGGTGTTTGCAAATCTGAGAGGCAGACCATTCCAACATTTTTTTTATTCATCTCAACTTTTGTTCCAAAGCAAAGGACAGACAGATCAAACTGCTTTTTTTTTTTTTTTTAGAAAATTACAAAATAAATAGTAGCTATAAGGAAGAAAGAAAGCTTTTCATCAGGATTGACATGCATGAAAAAGAATGAATTCTGAGGTAATATCTCTGTAAGTGTGGAAGACCAGTCCAATCCTATCCTTTCACTCCCTTACTGGGCCTTTGTTGTTGTTTAGCCAAAAAAAAAAAAAAGCTAAACAGGGAATCTTCCAGATTGCTTTCAATGGTGTTTGAAGAGCTTAAAAAGAAATTAAAATTAGCATATTAATGTCATAAATGGGTAGAGAGATAACTAGATAGTGTGCATAGTGTGTTTTTCTGACATATTCTCTCTTCAGTTCATATGTTCAGTGTTCACAAACACCCACGGTAAAATTCTTTCTTATGCAAATTAGCTCATTGTTGTTGAGTAATGCATGATTTTCTTAACTTCTATGCTTTGATTGTTACTTATTATCATATCTAAGTTTAACTTCAAGGACTGTCAACCTTGTCATGTTTGTCCTCCTTCCTTCTGCTTCATCTATTTTTTCCCTTTCTCTTCTCTCACCCCTGGACTACATATTGTGGATTAAAAACGTATTCAATCACTTTTGAAATGACAAAACATATCTAACTCCCTGAATGAAAACAAAATTACAAACTCTTGTTGTGTAGATCAGTTTAAAAATCTGCATATTTATTGTGCAGATTGTGACTGTATACTTGTGAGTATGCTCTATATAGAAATGATCCTGAATTTCTGGGTTTGAAGCAAGCCCTGCATATTATATGAATGTAACTATTGATGGTTATTTTTTTAATAAAGAATACTACCTCATCTTCTGTTTTCAGTCTCATAATAAAAAATTCGACAAAGAAAAATAGAACACTTGAGATGAATCAAGCAGTAATTTACTACTCTTTCTGGTTTTTGCAGTTTTGCTGTATAATGCCTTTTCCTTATATATTGCTTACATGCCACATTGTCATGTAGTCTTCCTCAGAAATAAAATATAAGCAACAACAAACCCTAGCAAATACATTTCATGGTATGGGAAATAATTTGCACATTGTAATGAAAAAAGCTTTGAGGTAAGATAGGTAAGATACTACTAGAAAAATCATAACATGTCATATCAGAAATGAAATTCTTACATGTTCTACCAGAGGACATATCAAGCATGTATCTACATCAGAGGTGGGTTTCAGCAGGTTCTGACCAGTTCTGGACAACCGGAGAAATAAGCAGTGACCACAGGAAATAGTTTAAAAAGTCTAGATTGCGGGCATAGTGAAAACTTTAGTCCAATTTTGTTAAAATGGCATACTGCCATGATGGTGAACCTATGGCACATGTGTCACAGGTGGCACACGAAGCCATATTAGTGGGCAAGTGAGCTCAGCTCCCCTAGAGGCCCACCAGAGGCCAGAAACAGCCCGTTCAGGAAAACAGGAAGATCCGTTTTCACTCTACCCAGGCTCCAGAGGCTTTCTAGGAGCCTGGGGAGGGTGAAAACTGCCTCCCCTCCCCCCACCACCACGAGCCCTCCGGAGGCTGGAAATGACCTGTTTGCTAACTTCTGGTCCCACCGGTAGCTCTAGAGCCTGGAGAGAGTGAAAAACAGCCTACCAGGCCCACCGTGCCATCGTGTGCCAAAAGAGTGGTCATGCATGGGGGGAGCGTGGCGCATAAAATTATGGGTGTGGGCACGCATGTGTGCGACCCCCTGCACTCTCCCCACTTTTGGCACGCGATGGCAAAAGGTTAGCTATCACTGACATACTGTATGTAATGAAGAAGTAGACCTTTGATTACAGAATTGTATGTGCTACCTTGACTTTTTCAATCCCCTCCCATTGATATCTGTGGGGAAAGAAGTTTAACAAATACAATATTGAAATCAAAAATGTGATGGATCCAGTTTGGAGCTACCGAGAAAAACATTTCAGAAAAAGGGCAGGAATTCAGAAAGCTGATGGCTGCTCCATTATGAGTCCCCTCCCTACTCTGAACTGGTCCTGTAACCCTGAATGGAGAATATGGAGCTGAAGGCATGCTTTAAAGTGTACACTTAATCCAGGGTGAAATCCAGCAGGTTCTGACAGGTTCTGGAGAACTGGTAGCGCAAATTTTGAGTAGTTCAGAGAACCGGCAAATACCACCTCTGGCTGGCCCCAGAGTGGGGTGGGAATGGGGATTTTGCAAAATCCTTCCCCTGCCATGCCCACTAAGCCACACCACACCCACCAAGCCACGCCCACAGAACCAGTAGTAAAAAAATATGGATTTCACCACTGACTTAATCACAGAGAGGCATAATAAACAAGAAATGTAATGTATGCAAACAGAGATGCAACATGTTACTTTACTACGCAGGAGTAATGTGGCTGTCGAGCCCCGGATGGGTCTCGCCATTGTTGGGGAGGAAGATGAGAAGGGGCTGAGCAGCTGTAAACTCTGGTGATGTGCTCCCAGCTGTTTGGAGGGACCTTGCCGCTCAAGCACAAAAGAAATGAACGTTTTCATCGGAGCTCGGTGGAGCATAAAGCTTGCGAATGGCGCCTCCTTGTGACGTAACAGAAGCGTGCCCTATCGTCGAGCAAGCTAGTGGGAAGGGGGATGTGGTGTTAACTGTTTGATTGCCAAATGGTAAATTGGTTGTTACTAAGTGTATAAAGAGCGCTACACAGCGGCTGCGTGTAGCGCTAACTTTAAACGTCAATGCTGGCTTGTGCCTTACTCCTGCCTGTGTTGCTGTGCTTAACCTGATTAAAGACGCTGCAAACTGCTTTGTTTCCTTCTGGTTGTTGTTTGCTTCCAGAGCGGTTGGGTGGATGAGCCAAGAGTGGCTGCTCTAGCTAGTAAAGGAATTCCAGAAGCCATGCTCTGCATGCTTTCCTTAATTTATTAAACTATTAAATCCATATCTATTTCTTCAGATCTAATTTCCAAAATGCAGAATTTAAAAGCAAGACCTTTCCAGAGGCAAGTCAACAGCACTTCCAGTTATTCTTGCTTAAGAAGAACCCCATGCATAAATACCCTGGGGAATAACTGTCTTCATCTTTACATGAATTGTATCTCAAGCTGCCAGATGCCATTTCAAACTCCTACAATCAGATCCTGCCATAAAATGGTTTTTTTTTTCCAAGACAATTGTGTAAAAAGGCCAAAGATTGTTTTATTCTCTAGGGAGAAAAAAAGCACCTTTTGACTAGTTCTCAGTATGACATTACAGGCAGAAGTCACTGGAAAAAAAAATGGCACATTTGTTAGCATTTGGAAAAACAACTGTCAGGTGGTTTTCCCAAATACAAAAACTGAATGTGCAAGCTAGTGAAAAATAAAACATTTCATGGAACCTGGAGAAATAGATTCTGACACAGGAAAAAGCAGATTGTATAATCAATTCATACGACCCAAAGACAATATAGCTGAACAGAAACAAGAGAGGGTTTCTTTACACATCACACTAATAGCATGGATTTTGCTGCTGCATGATGTGGTAATGGTGGCTTTTTAAAAAGGTCTCAATAAGTACATCAATGGGAAGCTTATTGACAGAAAAGCACTTTTAACAACTGAATTTCAGACTCATAAAATATATACTTCAAAAGGCCATGGAACTCATGGACAAACCACTAGATGGAGAGAATATGAGGGTGAAGGTTCATTCTCCGAGCTTGTGGCTTTGTGTCCAAATGTTTCATTACCAGGCTAGGTAACATCTTCAGCAGAGTTTAAACTTTTTGGACACAAAGCCACAAGCTCGGAGAACAAACCTTCACCCTCGTCCTACACCCGAGCTAGAGATATTTGCTACTATTGGAATGGAGAGAATATTTCATTTATGTCCTGCTATGGCCTTCTGGTCACTAGATGAAGAAAAAAAAACTTTATGGGTATTTCAACAGCTCTAGAAGGGCTGCTATATTTTAAATTAATATAATTATGTACTCAGATGCAAATTTTATTTCCAAGAACATGCAAGATAGCCTTTTCCAATCTAGGAGCCTTCAAAATGTATGGCCTTCAATTCTCAGCAGTGGGTATACTGGCTAGGAAATTGTGAAAATTGGTCTACATATTTAGAGGGCAACCCCATTGGATAAGGCTGTTTTAAGGATTCTTTGCCCCACATTTCTAAAAACCGTATGACACGACTCAAAAAAATCCTACTGAAATCATCTATAAGTAATAGAAAAATTTTTGCTAGTAGCTTTTTTGTCTTTCTTTATCCGTATATACTTAATCTGTATCACCTGCTACTGCAGACGTAACAGTTCTTTGACTGCTTGTTCCATGCCAAAAATGCAAATGAAAATGTTGAGATTAGAGATACTTCAAATATTCATATTCAGAGCCTGTATGTACAGGACAAATAAATTCTGACAGTGAGTTATCACTAGGAAAACAGAAAAGAGCAGATAAAATACTTAATAGAACTTTTAAGAAGTCCATTTGACACAAGTGCTCAAACGTAATTCACTTCATAAACCTGTTTTATGTCTTTAAGAATGACATTTATTCTTGGCTCTGTTGCTTCATTTCTTACCTCCCCCTCACCCACCCCTCCCCAAAAAATACTCTCTCTGCCTCCCATTTTTAAAGGTTCTTTTTGGTAGCATTGATTTCATTCCCATTTTTCATCAGCAGTAAAAGGAAACCAAAGTGCAATGAAAGAAATAGCAAAGAGGCTCACAAAGCTGACATGGAAAGCAATTTTGTGTTTCAGAGGCCCCATCACTTTTGATAGATGGGGAAAAATTTGCCCCCGTTGATAGGGCTCGCAACTTGGGTGTCATCTTGGATACTCGGCTGTCCCTAGAAGACTATCTAATGGCCGTGACCAGGGGGGCCTTCGCACAGGTTCGCCTGGTGCGCCAGTTGCGCCCTTTCTTGGACTGAGATGACCTTCTCACAGTCACTCATGCCCTGGTTACTTCCCGCTTAGATTACTGCAATTCCCTCTACATGGGCCTGCCCCTGAGATGCACCCGGAGACCCCAGCTGATCCAGAATGCAGCCGCACGGGTTGTTACTGGAGCTCCTTGTTACTCCCATATAACACCCCTCCTGCGTGAGCTGCACTGGTTACCAGTGGTTCTCCGGGTCCACTTCAAGGTGCTAGTTCTCACCTATAAGGCCCTACATGACTTAGGTCTGGGATATTTGCAGGACCTTCTCCTGCCTGCCTCTCACCGTCCTGTTCGCTCACATAGGGCCGCTCTCCTCAGGGTTCCGATGGCGAACCAATGCCGTCTTGCTATACCCAGGGGTAGGGCGTTCTCTGTGGGTGCTCCCACCCTCTGGAATGAATTACCTACTGAGCTCCGGATGGCTCCTGATCTCCGTTCCTTCTGTCAGGACCTGAAGACTTGGCTGTTCAAACAAATATATCACCCTGGCCCCATACAATCCCCCCTCCCAGTTTCCCACAATAATAAATGTGGTAGGTCTGAAGGCCTAGTGCAAAAGATGGCTTTGAGACCTCACACATATACACACACACACACACACACACAGAGGGGAGGGGGGAGAGATTAATACAATAGGCGACACCATATGTGAACGAGAGAAAATATACTCCTCTCTATAATAAAATGTTACCAGGCCACCACTATTGCTAACCTAATCCAGCTAAGTGAATAAAATGACGGTTTTAAAAAGAAAAAAGAAAAGTGAACGGAGCTACTGACAATGCAAGAGCTTCAGAATATTTGCCCTCAGTACATAGCAATAAGGCAGACATCAAAAAAATCCCCAAAGGCATGTCAGGAAGCAAGATCATGTAAGAATTTTTCTGTTCTTATAGATACCCAGTAGAAAAGGCTACACTAAAAAGCTTCTTTTGAATCTGGCTCAACTCCTGGCGACTTCATGAGTACTGTCATGTAATCTCCTTGGCAACAATGCAGAAATGGTTTGTCATTTGCCTTCTTCTGCTGTATTGTCTTTTTTCCTTCTTCTCAATTCCCAGATTAGCTGACCAAGTATTCTATTCAGCAGAATAGTAGTTACAAGACCGGGGGATGCTTAGCTTCTGAGCCCAGACAAGGCAAGTCAATTACAGCATCCTAGGAAATGTTTTTCTATTATACATATCCCTCCAGAAATCTAGAGATTGGTAGGTTAAATTGCTCTGAAAAAATATAATGGATGCTTGAAAGCTCAGATAATCCAACAAGTGGTGGATTTAAGGAGAAAGAAACAGGATAGACTAATCTTGGGAGGAGTATCTATTTCTTCAAGAGTATTTAGGGGATGGGGAATTTCAGCCACTGTGTAGGTAGTGAACTGGAGAAGAGAAGGAAAAGAGAGGGAATCATTTTTATTTGATTTCTGTTCTTTCATTCTGCCAGGGAGCTATCAGCATTCAGAATGGTATTTCTGGTTTCTTTCCAAAGCATTAATGTGCCAGCTGAGCAAATATTCGTGCTAATGAATGACACCAAAGTGATGACAAAGCAAAATGCAAGCAGAATGCAACAAAGGAGAGAAATAAAAAAGGGCAGAACTGTTAAAGTTAAAACACCCACTGTGAGCTTGGAGAAGGTTGCTTGGAAAGCAGGCAGATTCTGAACAAAATGACTCCAAGAGATCCAGAGAGGGAGTGGGAGAGAGTTCACCAGGACATTGATTTTGGAATAATAAACTTTGCTTTTCATTGCTCTCAGGACACTACTCTAAACAACTGGAACATATTTTTTTTAATCCCTTGATGCTTACCTTCCATACAAATGTGCTCAAAAAGGGAAACCCAACCCTACAGTCCAGAAGAGCTGAATGATTGCTTGAAAAGAGTCCTTCCTAAGTATGAATAGTATGAAATACTATACTATTTTAACCATTTTCTAGCTAAGGAACCTTTCTCGGTTTGCTAGACATAGTGGGTACATATAGTTAGACAATAGTTTATTATTCATTGTCTGAAGGTAATAGGGAACAAGATTTATGGGGTGTCAGCTCTTAAAAGAAATGTTGTACAAAAGCCATAATTTGCTTAAGAATGTTTTTACTGAACAAGCTGTCATATACTGGTTCATACACAATACTAAACCACACATTTGGTTTACAAATTAGATGTAATCTGATTTACAAATGAGGTTTAGTTTACAAATTAGGTCTTTCAATGGATTAGTCAAATAAACATAAGCTTAAATGAAAAACACTTTGAAATAGTTTTGTGATGCAATATGGCTGTTCACTTCTAAGAACAAAGAGAAGTAGCCATGTTACATGGCTTTGCTATGTTACACCTATCTTCTGAGGCCTTCCCAACCATCTCAATAGACATAAGAAGCTTCTGGACATAATATGCTTGATCGGGTCAAAGAGGGGGAAAGAAAGAGATAATGTGTCATGCAAATACTCAATCCAGTCAATGATAGAGAACATACAATGTATACAGTGTGAAAAGATATTCTGTAGTAGCCTCAAGCCCAGTTCCTTCAATGGGAATCCCAACAAGAAAGCACAGCCTCCTTTTTAGAGAAGAACTTTGAAAATGGCCACTCCTGAGCTGAGCGTTCAAGCTTACCATTAAGATTATTGATGCCAATAAGAGCTTGGAATGCTAGAGAAAGTCACTACTGAAGTTCCTATATTTTTGGAAACTTTTAGTACCATAACTATGGAACTTGAACAGGGCTAAAACAGACCTCTAACCATCATAGATAATGTCATCCATAACTCCGAATACAAAGCTGAGGACAAACTACCCTTGTCAAGCTTAAATCAGGGTGAATAGCCAATAAATGCCCAATGAACCTATATCATTCTCCTTTATTTAGTGAGGACGGCAACATTGGAGAAGTATTGTTTTATGCTTTTGAAATAGAATGGAGCTAAGAAGAAAAACATTTTGCTGATTGACTGAACTGTTTTAATCATCTCTGAATTCATTTAAAATTGTGTCTAACAAACAAACAGTGCTAGCAAATGAATTAGATATTTTTCCCATAAGTAATTACAATCCAACTTGGAGGTGTTACATCCCTTTTTCTAGAAATGCATTGATTGATTAATTTGTTAGACTTGTATCCTGCCTTTTTTTCAGGACATCAAGGTTCCTGCCCTCTGGAACAGTATCCTCCACCCCTTGGAAATTTGAGTTGGGGCAGATGGAGTTGAAATCCAAACCATATGGAAGGCACTCTGTGTCAGGCCTGGAAGCCATCTCTCAAGCCTCGGAGTTTTCTTTTGTTTGGGGTGTTACTTGACACTCTGTTCTTACAACAAATTCCATGAACTCTTAGTTTGTTCCTTGGTGTGATTTCCTGTATTATTGCTATTCATGCTTAAATGCTAAAAGAGAATGAAAGCTTCCTAAGGCAGTCTATTCAATTACAAAAAACGCTTCATTGTTAGAAGATTTGGGGAAAACTCACTTCCCTACCAACAGATTCTTAACTGGCAGGATCCAATCTGGGTTTGTCACTGGGACCAGAAGTTTTGTCTTCTGAGTTTTTGGACTAGTGCTGGACCCCATCCTCAGGGAACTTCTCTGTAACAGAATATGTGCTAGAGATTTTTTTTTCTTGCTCTCTAAAGTAATAGTAGCCAATCTACTCTGAACAACTACTGCCCTTTTCTGAATATTAGCATAGTCATTGTTCTGCTCTTCTGCAAACTAATCATAGCAGTTTTCTCCATGCAGAACTCCCATTCTCCATATTTTATTTGCTGGGTCAAAATCTGGGAACCCTGGGAAGTATTGCCTTAGAACAGGGGTGTCAAACTCAAGGCCTGGGGGCCAGTGTTTGCTTAGATCTGGCCCGCGGGGCCACCCTGGAAACAGTGAAGGACTGGCTTGCAGTGCTTCTGCCAGCGAAAATGGGTTCCCGAGCTCTGTTTTCACTGGCAAGGGTTGCAGGAGGCTGTGGCAGCCGAAAATAGAGCTCAGGATTCCATTTTCGCTGGCAGAATACTCGGGTCACCACAGGCACCTTCAACAGGAATAATGTCGAGATGGCCACACCCACCCTGGTCATGCCCACCCCAGCCCCCCAAGGTCAAACACAACCCTGATGCAGCCCTCAATGAAATCAAGTTTGACATCCCTGCCTTAGAGGCTTAAAATCACACATTGTTAACAATTAGCTTTTAGACATTTTTGTGAAGTTAGTAAGTAAATGGCAAGGGGAATGCATAGACAGATGGAGAAAAAAGAGATTCTTTTATCATGTTTTTCCCGAATGTCTGTATATGTTTGGGTTTATATGTGTGCATTGTAAGTAATGTGATCTTTAGTATTTATTCCTGAATCTAGTCTAATTGCTATGTGCTCAAGGCAAAATAAAATTTGATGAGTAAAATTGACTTTTTTAATAGTAAGACATAATAATACTAATAGATAATACTAATCCCACTACAATATACCCAAAGCAATGTTCTCGTTTGCAAAATAATTGTTCACTTTTGTCATTTAAACCCAATCCAGCTGTTGTCTGAAACGCTGCCTGACAAAGATATACTTTAGGACCCTAGGAAAAAAAATATTAATCTCAGAATCCCACTGACAATAAAAAAAGGCCATTGATATTTTGTCTTCTCTCCAGCAATAAATCTAAACCAAGGAAGCAAGTTTCAATCTTGTTTGCAAACTGTCCCTTTTGAGAAGAGCTATCAGTTCTCCAAAACCAAAGTTTCATCTAACAGTTGTCAATCAAGCACAGAACTGCTGAGTGTAAATCACAGAGCAATCAATAACAAGTACAGTCTCCATTGATCACTCAAGGGAGCCGATGTCATTCATGGGAAAGATTTTAGGAAAACATCCTTCTATGAGGCAAGAAACTAATTTTTTGACATTACGTTTTCCATTTGGAGTTGTGGCTATTTTGATAGAAGTTTCGTTGTCTTGATGGATCAGATGATTTGATTGTGAAGGTTGAAATTGACAGCCTCATGCCACAGCCATTCTCAGAGGGGGAAGTGCTCATCTTTTCTATTCTTTTTTGCACAATTAAATAATACCATGTATTTTAAAATAAGGTGCAAAATAATATGAAGTTGCTACATTTAAAAAAAAATTTGTTTTTCAGTATTAACATACTAAAAAATATGATGGTCCCTGCTTCCACTATGAATGAAAAGATACAAAAAACAGAGGATGAAGGAAAGAAAAAGAAAGCAATTGAACACCAGTTCCAAAAGTTACTGTGTATTTTCTAAAACAAACAGCTGGAGTGGAAACAGATGACAGAGGAAGTAATTGTACCATTCTTCCTTCTGTAGGATAAAGGTAATAAATAAATGAATTGTTGTGTGTTATATAGTGGTGTATATCAGTGGTGGGTTTCAAAAAATTTTACTACCGGTTCTGTGGAGGTGGCTTGGTGGGTGTGACATGGCTTCGTGGGCATGGCAAGGGAAGGATACTGTAAAATCTCCATTCCCACCCCACTCCAGAGGAAGGTTACTGCAAAATCCCCATTTCCTCCTGATTAGCTGGGACTCTGGAGGCAGAGAATAGATGGACGATGGGGGTGGAGCCAGTCAGAGGTGGTATTTACCGGTTCTCCAAACTACTCAAAATTCCCATTACCAGTTCTCCAGAACTGGTCAGAACCTGCTGAATACCACCTATGGTGTACATTATCCGATGGGTGAGAAGTCAGAGATGTCAGTAATCACTGAAAAAAGTCACTGAATATTTATGGTACTTTTATTACATTGATTTAGCGATATGTATTTAGAGACTGAACTTAAATTGAGGGATGATGATATTCTTATTGCAACAAAATCCAGATTCATATTAGTAGATTACTACTTTGGGGGAAGTTTCAGCCATGAAAAAAAAATTCAGAGGGAGAGGGGGGAGGGAGGGGGGAGGGAGAGAGGGAGGGCGGGGGGAGAGAGAGAATGAGAATAATCTTCTTTCCTTGATCAACTGATAAGATGATATATCATCTTCTACCATTATCTTCATAGCTTTTACTGCAAATGCATTACCAGAATCTTACCAACATCAGCTTCCTTCTGCCAGGTTGTAAGAAATGTTGGTTCAAGCCACTGAACTCAGGTTATAAAAGTCATAGTCATTATAATCATTATATGCCTGTGCAATCATGTTAACTAACCTGAATATATATTCATATACATGAATATATTCACACATATACACACATAGTGAGCCAAACTTCTTCTTCACGCAGCAAAAATATTTTATATTTATTAAACCCTCCTACCAAACTCACTAGAAGATTCTGTAAATAAATATAGAAGATTTTTTAAAATTTTCTTTTCAGCACACTGAGACTATGTGCACCAGATAAATATAAACTGAATTACTTTTAATGGGATTACCCTCCAGTGCTTCTACTAAGATTCAGAATCATCCATTCTAGAAGTAGAGGTCTGATGGAGTCCCAGTTTTCTATTAGAAAATGGGTTTATGTAGATATTTTCACACATTATTTGGCATCCCTTATCTCTCTGTGGCTGTTTCATGCAAGGCGACTTACAGAAACACAACTCAGCTTTCATTTTCCACTTCATTCCTTAATCCTGCAGAATTCTATTGTGTTTATCACTTCATCAGAAAACTTGAGAGGGTGATTGGGCTGGCAAAATTGTATTTATGATCTTCTCAAGGAAAGCATCTCTCCATATATGAATAATAAATCAACAGGCAAACTTTGTCAGTTTTTGGGAAAATGAGAAATCCGTGAGCCATTTAATGTGATCTTAATACACCAGATTTTGCTTTTTGTGAAGTGCATTCACCATGACTTTTCCCAAAAGGCTTGGGGGAGGTATCTCTCTCCCTCTCTCCTTCTCCCTTTTGCCTTGGTTTACAGAAATATGTTGTGGCTCTGCAACATACGAGTTTTTACTCTGCCTTGATTCTCAGCTACAAACTGAAATCTAAAACAACAAATTAGAAGAAACTTTCAACAGTAAAAGCAGTTTGGTAGAGGAACAGATTGACAATGGCAGTAGTAGGTTTTCTTTCTCTTTAAGTATATACAGTAAGTAGAAATAGAATGATCGTCATTCGTGGGTGCAGTATAAATCTATAATTGAATGTTGAGCTGGACTACTGTAGATAACTCCAAAGGTCCCTTTCAGCACTATGGGATGTCTGCACTGTTTCTGAGATATTTTATTGCTTAAAGTGGAGTCTAGATAATGCTTTCCACTGATAATACCTTTAAAAGACTTGCTGGGCCATTCAAAAATTAGTAGAGTTAACAGTATAACACCTGAGGATACCAGGGCATGAAATGATTAAAATATTGTGCGGTCACCTCTCATAAACTGTTGGTATTTGCAAGGAAGAACTTGTGGAATTTCAATATTCCTGTGCAGAGTATTGGGATGACATCACTAAAAATTGTCCAGGGGTGACCAGTTTTTTTATACAAAATGGTGTGACTACAACATCTTATTCTGTTTTGTCACTTAACTGCCTTACTTAAAACTGATCAATTACATTTTGTAACATGCAATTCAGAGGTGGGTTTCAGCAGGTTCTAACCAGTTCTGGAGAACCGGTAGCGGAAATTTTGAGTAGTTCGGAGAACCATTAGTAAAAATTCTGACTGGCCCCGCCCCCATCTATTCTCTGCCTCCCAGTCCCAGATGATCAGAAGGAAATGGGGATTTTACAGTAACTTTCCCCTGGATTGGGGAGGGAATGGAGATTTTACAGTATTCTTCCCCTGGAGTGGGGTGGGAATGGAGATTTTACAGTATCCTTCCCCTGCCATGCCCACCAAGCTACACCCACCAAGCCGTGCCACACCGACCAAGCCGTGCCACGCCCACCAAGCCACACCCACAGAACCGGTAGTAAAAAATTTTGAAACCCACCACAGATGCAATTGTATCATCCTTCAAATCCAGGAGACCCAGAGGTGGTATTCAGCCAGTTCTGACTGGTTCTGGAGAACTGGTAGTGGAAATTTTGAGTAGTTCAGAGAACCAGCAAATACCACCTCTGACTGGCCCCACCCCTATCTATTCTCTGCCTCCCGAGTCCCAGCTGATCAGCTGGGTCTTCTTTTGTTGCCCTGCACACGGAGCTGGAAAGCAGGTTAGTGGGGTGGGGAGGGAATGGAGATTTTACAGTATCCTTCCCCTGGAGTGGGGTGAGGTGGAAATGGAGATTTTACAGTATCCTTCCCCTGGAGTGGGGTGGAAATGGAGATTTTACAGTATCCTTCCCCTGGAGTGGGGTGGAAATGGAGATTTTACAGTGTCCTTCCCCTGGAGTGGGGTAGAAATGGAGATTTTACAGTGTCCTTCCCCTGGAGTGGGGTGGAAATGGAGATTTTGCAGTATCCTTCTGCTGCCATGCCCAGAAAGCCATGCCATGCCGACCAAGCCACACCCACAGAACCAGTAGTAAAAAATTTTGAATCCCACTTCTCACTGAGGAGACGTATTTTGCCATATTCAACAAACCATCTATTCCAAATTCAGTCATTAGTGTAATTTAATGCCTTTTTTTAGAATACTAAAAGTAAGATGAAGCGACATGAGTGAACTATTTTGGCCTACAGGTTAACCGTTGTATGACTGCTTTGCTGGGTTTCCAAATCTTGATTTGTCAGTGTTTACACTCCTACCGCAAATATTGCTGAAAGCTTAGTCAACTTCATTCTATAAAATGTCACCCTGCTTTTAAGAAATTAGTTTGGCACAATAGCTTGAAACCATTTATTTATCTAGGCTGGACATAAAAATTGATTCTTATCTGCAATGCACTTACATGTCTCTATAGAAAGTTAAGGTGTCTGCTAGATGCTAATAAGACAACAGACCATCTTTTTCTAGTTTTTTGGGGTGTTGTTTCATTTGTTTCTTGGTTGCTTTCTTTGTTCATTGTTGGTTTATTCTGCAGAGCAACATCAATTATCACCCAAATGATCAGCATTAGCAACTCAGGCTCTATGAACTTTATTCAGGTGAAGCTCTGCTATGATTCTTCTACCTCTAGCTCAGGGGTGTCAAACTCATGTCATCATGGCGGCATCATGTGATGTATCGGGACTTTTTTCCCCTTTGCTAAACCAGGTGTGGGTGTGGCCAGCGCATGATGCATTTGGCCCGCAGGCAAGGAGTTTGACAGCCCTGCTCTAGCTGAATATGATTATCCTGCACTGCACACCAGAACAACTAAACACAAGAACAGTTTTTTCCCAAACACCATCACTCTGCAAAACAAATAATTCCCTCAACACTGTCTAACTGGTTACTAAGTCTGCATTACTATTAATCTTCTCATCGTTCCTATCACCCATCTCCTTCCACTTATGACTGTATGACTGTAACCTTGTTGCTGGTATCCTTAAGATTTATATTGACTGTTTCCCTATGATTATCATTAAGTTGTACCTTATGATTCTTGACAAATGTATCTTTTCTTTTATGTACATTGAGAGTGTATGCACCAAGACAAATTCCTTGTATGACCAATCACACTTGGCCAATAAAGAATTCTATCTATTCTATCTATCTATCTATCTATCTATCTATCTATCTATCTATCTATCTATCTATCATGTTGATCACTTCTTACATACAAGCAAAACCCGACTGTGATTTTTGCTGCAATTGTTTGCATCTTTGAAAACAGCCCCAAGCAAAGTTCAAATACTATAATTCATGTATTCCAATCATCCTCATTTTAGCAGGCAAATCACTGCAATCCACCCACAACATATTCAGGTGTTCCTGCTACAACTGTTTCCAAGGTAAATTTTCCCAAGCACAATTGAAAGCAAAAGCAAATGCTTTCAAGTAAACATCATCATCATTGGCATCCTTCAGTCTCAAGAGACTATGGTATCGTGCTCTGGAAAGAGGTCCTAAAACAGCATCTAGTGTGACTAAAAAGGCCAATTCGAGAGTGGCAATCCCTTCCACACTGAGGGCAGATACATTCTGTCCCCTGCCCTCTTCTGTGAGTTCTTCACAAGCATGTTAACATTCATAATTCATGTGAGGTCCTTCGAGATATAAATGCCCAGAAATTTAAAACTACCAACCCTCTCCATCTCCTCACCATTTATGTAAATGGTAAATGTACAAAACAACATTTTGCTGCCAAAGCTGGCTATTTGGTAGCTTTGTTCCCTAGAATTGAATGAGCGTAACTAGGAAGGACCCAAGAACATCTTCCGAAGATTGTGCACCTTCGGAGGAGAAAGATCTTGAAAATCACAATTCTTGGTAGATAGCAACCAGAAGGCCTTTTCACTGAAGCTGTTCATTTTCAGCAATCAATAGACTAGTTGATTGCTGACCTATCTTACAACTCTTGCTGTATCTTTACAATTTTTTTTCTTTGTTCTTTCTTTATTTACCATTGAACTATAAAATACTTTCACTAAAATACTTTTATGTGAAGTGTTAATATCACATTATAATGCCTTGGTAAGGCCACACTTGAAATACTGCATCCAGTTTTGGTCACCATGATGTAAAAAAGATGTTGAGACTCTAGAAAGAGTGCAGAGAAGAACAACAAAGATGATTAGGGGACTAGAGGCTAAAATATATAAAGAACGGTTGCTGGAATTGGGTATGTCTAGTTCAGTGATGGCAAACCTTTTAGGCACAGGGTGCCGAAACCGGAGGGTACGCGAGCCAAAGCGCCGGAAACCCAATGACCAGCTGGCTGAGAGGGCCCACAGAGAGAGCTCTGATTGCAATCTCTGGCACGCATGCCATAGGTTCGCCATCACAGGTCTAGTTTAATGAAAAGAAGGGCGATAGTGGTGTTCTAATATCTCAGTGGTTGCCATAAGGAAGAGGGAGTCAACCTATTCTCCAAAGCACCTGAAGGCAGGACAAGAAGCAATGGATGGAAACTAATCAAGGAGAGATCCAACCTAGAACTAAGGAGAAATTTCCTGACAGTTAGAACAATTAATCAGTGGAATGACTTGCCTACAGAATTGTGGGTGCTCCAACACTGGAGGTTTTTAAGAAGAGATTGGGCCACTATTTACCTGAAATGGTATAGGGTTTCCTCCTGAGTAGGGGGTTGTACTAGAAGACCTCCAATGTTCCTTCCAATTCTATTATTCTGTTATCTGTAAGGAAGTCAGCAGTGAAAATTCATTCTCCTCTAGTGAAAATCACCTGATTGGAATTACACCTGCACTGAATTATATTGTACAGATTTTATTTTTACTAACTTTAAAAAAAAAAAAAAAAGAAAGAAAGAAAGAAAATGGGAACAATCCTAATGCTTTGATTACTTTTAATCCTGGAAAAAATTATCTCAACTTCTATCTATGGATGTTTTATTATGATATATCTGTTTCTCTTCTCCTTGGAAGGAAAAGTGTGTTTTTCAAAATGTCTACAAAAGGAGATAAAGCTTTCTGAAAAGCCTTTGGAGGGGGGAAATGCTTTCTAGCTTACTGACTTTTTTCAAAGAAATAAATAAAAAAATTTCATGGGTTAACAACGGTTTTGAATCAAACCCAGATTGATACCCAAAAGCAGAAAATAACAGCTGGACTTTATTTGCAGTTTGATGAATTGGAATCTGATTTGTTGCCTTCTGACATGAAGAAGGAAGAAACCTGGTCTGAAAATTACAGTTTTGACAGAAAAGACAAGGATATGAATACAAGAAATTCAGAGACAATGGAATGGATGGGTGATGGACTGGATATTTTTTTGGCAAGATGAATCCTGGTTTTCAGAAAGACATTTTGAACAATGGATGCTGCAGAGGCACTTACAACAGAGAGATATAGCTACCGGTACAGTTGTTGGAAAAGTTCCCAACTAAAATTCTAAGGAATGGCTTTATTATTGAGTCAAATGAGGATTAGATTAGAGACGATGATTGGGGTGATTTGTGTTAGATGAGACACTCTTGTAGACTTTCTATGAGCTAATTACAATAACAGATTTTAACAGAGGGCTTTGAAGCTTAACTTTGTTGTTGAATAAACTGTTAACTATTATAATAGTTATATGTATAACAGGTCAAATTGGTTGAAAATAGATGTAGAAGTTTATAAATCTTAGATCTGACTCACCAGGGAAGAAAGCTAATTATTGTTGCAACGTATTTGTCAGTGCTAAAGTGTGTGTGGGGGGGAATCATATGTGGGGGGGGGGGTGTTTCTTTTTAATCCACATTTTTAAAATGTCTTTATTTAGTTTTGTTTTGTTCTCATAAAATCTCCATTTTTCTCCCTTGGAGTTTGTATTTTATTTTTTTATATTAAAAAATAAAACATTTTAAATGATAAAAACATGGTGTTTTTTTTTTAAAAAAAAAGACAACAATAAGTTTACAGTAAATTAAAAGAGAAGAAAAGGGGACTCAGTGTGGCATTTTTATCCTCTTTATTAAGTCCTTCCCAAGGACCTTGGAGATGCCAATGTTGTTTGATGGGGTTAAGGGTTAACAGAATGTAAGCTGTTCTAAGTAAAAATGTTTTTTGCAATTGACTGATGATGATTTTGTCAATGCCAATGGTGTTCACGTGGTGCTCCAGACATTTTGGGATTCTACCCAAGACAATTATTATTATCGGCACTACTTTTACTTTCTTTTGTGACAGTTGTTCGACTTTTATTTGTAGGCCTTTGTCCAGGTAGTCCTCAATTTACAACAATTCATTTAGTGAAAGTTTGAACAGCACTAAAAAAAGTGACTTATGACCATTTTTTACATTTATGACCATTGCAGCATCCCCATGGTCACGTGATTTACATTTGGATGTTTGCCAACTGACTCACATTTATGACAGTTGCAGTGCCCCAGAGTCATGTGATCCCCTTTTGCGATCTTCAATGGGGAAACCAGATTCACTTAACAACTATGTTACTATTTTAAGAATTGCAGGGATTCACTTAACAAATATGGGGAGAAAAGTTGTAAAATTGAGCAAAGTTCACTTAACAAATTTCTCACTTAGCAACATGAATTTTGGACTCAATTGTGGTTGTAAATTGAGGACTACTTGAATTTTGTGATTTTTCTCTTTCCCTTCTGTTTTGCTGTCTCCAAGTACAGAAACATCTACAGTCCAGACCTTTTCGTCTTTCTTGTCAACACTTATTAAGTCTGAGGTGTTACATGACAAGCAGTTGTCTATCTGAATTCTAAAGTCTCAGAGCAATTTATTTATTTATTTATTTATTTATTTATTATTTATTTATTTATTTATTTATTTATTTATTTATTTATTTATTTATTATCAAATTTCTATACCACCATACTCCCGAAGGACTCAGGGCGGTAAACAGCCAAGATAAAATACAAATAATACAAACATTAAAAATCCATTAAAATTATTAATTTTTTTGGCCAAAACAAATTTAAAACACCCAATTTATAAACAAATTAAACGATTTAAAAATTTAAAAGGGAGAGTTAGGCCAGGCCAGCCTGCTGAAATAAAAATGTTTTGAGAGCATGACAAAATGTGTGCAGATCCGGGATCCTCCGTATCTCCGGGGGGAGCTCGTTTCAGATGTTAGGTGCCCCCACAGAGAAGGCTTTGCCCCTGGGGGCCGCCAGTCGACACTGTTTGGCTGACGGCACCCTGAGAAGCCCCTCTCTATGGGAGTGTACTGGTCGGTGAGAGGCTATTGGTAGCAGAAGGCGGTCTCGTAGGTACCCCGGTCTGATGCCATGGAGCACTCTAAAGGTGAAGTGCACCCGGAAGACCACCGGGAGCCAGTGCTGCTCGTGCAGGAGGGGGGTCATATGGGAGCGCCATGCCGCTTCCATAACCACCTGCGCAGCCGCATTCTGGACCAGCTGGAGCCTCCGGGTGCTCCTCAAGGGGAGCCCCATGTAGAGAGCTTTGAAGTAGTCCAGGTGAGAAGTAACAAGAGCATGAGTGACCGTATTTAACGAGTCCCGATCCTGAAAGGGATGCAACTGGCGAATCAGGAGGACCTGATAAAAAGTCCCCCTGGCCACAGCTGTCAAGTGCTCTTCCAAAGACATCTGTGAGTCCAGGAGGACGCCCAAGTTGCGAGCCCTCTCCGTGGGGGCCAATGACTCGCCCCCAATAGTCAGTGATGGCACCAACTGACTATATCAGGATGTCGGAAACCACAGCCACTCGGTCTTGGATGGGTTGAACCTGAGTCTGTTTCTCCCCATCCAGATCTGCACAGCCTCCAGGCACTGGGACATCACTTCAAGGGCATCATTGGGGTGGTCCGGGGGGGAGATGTACAGCTGAGTGGTACTTTACCCCGAAACCACGGATGATCTCACCCAGCGGCTTCACATAAAGGTTGAACAGAAGGGGCGAGAGGACCGACCCTTGTGGCACCCCACATACAAGGGACCTCGGGGTTGACCTCTGCCCCCCGTCAACACGGACTGAATTTAACTTCCTCATTTCTATTATGAGGAATTTAACTTCCTCATTTCTAAGAGAGGCTTTGAACTCATAATCACACTTCTGCAAACAAAGCAGATATTATAACGTTGAGCTTTAGTTCAGGCATTATTTTTTCCATATAGCTGGTATAATCTTTAATATCCATAAGAGGTATTAAACACATCAACCAGGAATGTGTAAATGAGTCTGATTTTCCTTAAAGGTTGAGTTGAACAATGCTTGCAGAAAATTAGCATATGAGTATTGTGCATACTTATACTTGCCTTTTTCCATATATAATCAAAACCAATCTTTCTCTCATTGTAGGAAGTGGGCTAAACTGCCAAATCAGTCTTTCCAGGAAACAGGATAGGCTCAGAACAAGCCTCATGACCCATGCAGTTTAATCACTGAACACTTGAAATGGTTAGAGTTTCAGGAGGAAGGAATTTAGGGCTGTTGCTATTTCTGCCACAAACTTTTGCTATCTAAAGTTCTGCCTAATGATGGGACCATTCCTTCACTTGATGATAAATTGTTTGGAAGAATTTTCTCCATATTTTGAATATCTTAATTTACTTCTCCTAGATTTGTACTTCATTTCCATGAAAACATTGGGAATCTGTATTCACCCCAAAGTTCAGTTGCAGGGTTGAAGGAGGTTCTGAGGACCAAGAAAAATAGGTTCAGAGGTTCCATTTTATGGATTTACAAGCAGTAAGTAGGTAGTCCTGAAGCATATGTGAAATCCTGACAGGTATAGGGTTTCCTGCCTAAACAGGGGGTTGGATTAGAAAACCCCCAAGGTCCTTTTCAACTCTATTATTCTATTCTATTCAAATTTTGACAGATGTGTTCTGGGCTCAGCTATGGAACAACCCACAGAAATATAACAAGAATAGCAATAGCACTTAGACTTATACAAGAGAAAACGTTCTCTACAAATTTCAATGTGTCTGAGAAATAAAGCAATCTTTGTAGAATTTCTCAGCCACAAGTCCCTTGTGAAAATAAATTTCTTTTCTACCTTGAAGATTCTGAGCAAACCCCAAGAATTTTGAGGTTTGGGATCAAGAATCTAAACATATCCACATCTGCCTGCTACTAGTTTTTGATATTACATTTAATCCATTAAAACACAAGAAGAAAGAGAAATGTTTCTTTCCTGAAGCATGTAAGAAGGAAATCAATATGTTGTGATTTTCTCCTCCATTAACTCTTTGTGACTAAACTCATTCTCTGAACCAGAGAGAACCTTGGATTACAGCAGGAAACACAATGACAACAGACTGATCCTCAGACTGGTAAATGTGGAAACGGGCCAAGCCACCTGTGTATCTAGGTAACAAAGAAGCAGACACCAGCTCAATGTCTGCCTTCTTTATCTTGTCTGGCTTATTTCCCCAACCATAAGAATGGGAACAGTCAACTCTTATTCTAACAGAGTATCAGTCTCATTTGAATAGCAATATATGAATGAGAAATTCAACAGGCCCCAGCATTTTCCTGCATGAAGCTGTGGCATACAGGAGCCAGCTCCAGAATTATATGAACATACAGTGCTTTCATTTACTCAAACACGAGGGATTCCGACCCCCGACCCCCACCAAAATCTTCTACTCTCACTATGGCAGCCTGGACTTGAGGTATAGGTAGGAGGAAGGGCAAGGCATTGGAAAGACTTGCAAGTTTGTGATCTGCCAAACTAAAAGAATCCTTCCAAAAGATGATACTCAAAATAAGAAATGGCAAAACACCAGCAATTCTGTAATGTTCCTAAGTAAATTTAACAAATACATGAAATAAAATGAACACAATAGTTGTCAGAAGTGAGACAGAAGCTGATGGGCAAGAACCAAATCTTAATTCAGAAGATGTGTTTAGGTTAAATTTCAACCCTAGTTGGAAGCTTTTTTATTTGTTTTCCTGTCTGAGAACAGGTGGTCAACATGCACAGATTTGGCAAATTCAGAACCATGTCATAATGATTTTCCCAGCTGCAGTTCTCAAAGCTCACCAAACTAGCCAGTTTCCCTATTCTATTTGCATCAGTTTTTAAGACCACTTAGGTGTCACATATCATCTTGTAGTGATATCCTAAATATCATTCCTTCAGTTCAAGAATCATAACATGTTTGAGTATGCAGAAACACTGAAAGGTTAACCGAAGTAGTTTATGTTCAAACAATACATAATGTTAACCTAACCCAATAAAAGAAATCAAGCTGTTTAAAAAAAATTAAAATGGCCAAAGGTTAATTAAAGCAATCAGGCCTTGAGGAATTTAAGCTGATCTAACCTAACAGATCTTTCCTCTGTGCCTATGATGGAAAGTACCAGGCATTGGTCCAAGAATACCAAATACCAGTCAGCTTCATTTTCCTTAAGCTTTGCCCAAAACCTAGTATCACAAAAACACCATAAAAGCAAAAGCAAAAAAAAAAACAGGCCTGGAGTTTCTCATGGAAGGATAGATCTTATGCCTAGAGGTGCATCATTTCACTCAATGCTTACAAATTTGAGAAACCCACTGAGAAGCTGAAGAACAAAATAAATTTGTGGCTATGTGAAATATAAATTTCTTATCAGTGTGACACATTCCCAGATTACAAATTGACTATCATGAGGGAAAGACAATATTAACTTAATTATGATGTTATGTTGCTTAATGGAGGGGACACTCTTTAATTTTTACCACAAATATTCTACATATCTTCTCTTTTAAGTAATTCAATTATCCAAAGAACAATAGATTATCCCTACACAGAAATCCAAAATAATTGTGTCAATGGAACTACAGAGTTATCTCTACAATTACTAACACATTTAATCACATTATCTTTTGTCACCTATTTTTCCTTTTTCTGTTCAAGCTTATTTTCTTTTCTTTTTTTAAGTCACATTTTAGATGCTCATTTGTAATGAGTATTGGGTAGAACTATTTCTTCATCTCATTCAGTTTACTAGGACTTTTGAATTAAACTGAATAATTTAATTTTTTTTTCATCATCATTTTAGCTCAGTGGCTAAGATGCTGAGCTTATCGATCGAAAGGTCGGCATTTCAGAGGTTCGAATCCCTAGTGCCATGTAACAGGGTGAACTCCCATTACTTGTCCCAGCTTCTGCCAACCTAGCAATTTGAAAGCATGTAAAAAATTCAAGTAGAAAAATAGGGACCGCTTTTGGTGGGAAGGTAACATTGTTCCATGCGCCTTTGGCATTTAGTCATGCCAGCCACATGACCATGGAGACATCTTCGGACAGTGCTGGCTCTTCAGCTTTGAAACGGAGATGAGCACCGTCCCTAGAGTTGGGAATGACTAGCACATATGTGCGAGGGGAACCTTTACTTTTACCTATTCACTGTGTTGTTGCCTGGCCCTCTGAGACTATCTCATCGGAGGAAGAAGGCTCCAAACATGAGGGAGAGGAGTCAGCCAGGCCTCCCTCTCCAGGCCCCTCCCCTCTGGCACTGCCTCAGGTCCCGGCCGAGGAAGGGGAGATTGGCCAGGAGCCAGGTGTCTCTGATGAGGGCGAGGAAGGAGAGCCGTCGTTCCTGGATGCACGCCAACGAAGGCGTGATAAACGGTTGCAGCTGTTAAGGAGACGTGCTAGGGGTTATAGCTGAGTCACTGGACCACACCCCAGAGACTATATAAGAGAGGGTGGTGGCTGGTAAAAATCTGTGATGAACAAAAACTAACTCTAGCTAGTCACTTGGACAATGTCTGAAGCTGCCGAAGGGATATTGTTTTGCTGGACTATTTGCAATGCGTATGTAATTTTATGTTATCTATTGCTGTAAAACTCTTGGCAGACGGTGCTTATATTGTTGCCAAGTTTGAGATAACGACCTGTGTGCGTGCCAAGTACTTTCTTAACCCTCGGCTGGCTTTGTTTGTGTGTATGTGTAGACGGGGACAGATCACACTGCAAGATGAAGGCTTCTTCCGCATATTTCCAACCAATATGATCCTAAGCTTTCTTTTGCCAAATGGGCCAGCAATACTGGCTGGTGTTGTTGATCCATCTTGTTTTAGGTCTCTTTCATGAACACTTTTTATCAAGTGGGATGCATTCTATGACTGCCTTGGTTCACTTGTTATCAGTTCTTCTTGCTATGTGACAGCCTATTTCCATTTCAATTCTTTTACTCTCTTGATGATATTGTATACTTTTGTTGTTCTCTAATGTTTTCGTTTGTTGACTTGATTATGAAATGGAAATAGGGGGATTACTTGTACTTAAAAACAGGTGTGGTGAATGCAATTGGTTAGTCTCTTAGAATCTAACTAATTCATCTGGCTTCAGACATGTCTGGGAAAATATATTTAGCTGGATATGCTGAATAATTTATTTTTTTTAATTCAGTTTAGACACTGCCCAACTCCAAATCAACTATTGTTCAGAGTATAGTAAACAATGCATGCATAATATCCAACATCCAACAAGGAGGTCCATAATCAGTGGTGGGATTCAGCTGGTTCTGTCCGGATCACACAAACTGGTAGCGGTGACTGTGGGAGGCTCCACCCACCAACCCAGACATAATGTGTGACTACTGCGCATGCACAGAAGGTCATGTGCATGCACAGAGGTAGCATCTGCAAGTGAAGCAAACACACATGCGCGCTCACATTTGCAAACCGGTAGGGAAGGGAAGTGAATCCCACTCTGTCTATAATACATAACGAAACAAGTGGCATTTGATTTCTCTGAATTTATTTGAAAACTGGATTTATAAGGCCACAAAACTCAAACAATGTGACTCTGGATGGTGGAGTCTCATTGTTCTCTATAAAAATGTAAAGAAAAATACATCCAACAAGGTGGTCCATTCATCTTAATTCAAGACCTGGGAGAATAAGCAGGTCTTCAAAGACTTATGGAACACCAACAGTGTGAATTTCAGGGGGGATCCCATTCAGGAGAACAATTACAACATATTTCTTGAACCTAGAAAATGCCACAGTTTAATTGAAGGAATCAAGCAAGCTCCAACTCTGTGGGCATGTCAGCAGAAACCATGGGAGATAGGCAGTACTTCAGATAACCTGGCCCTAAGTCACACAGAATAAATAAGAAAATAAGTCAGTAAATAAATACTGTCTAATATATCCATTTAAGCATTGGGAAAAATATACGTAGAGTTGAGCTAAAAGAGCAGTCAATATGCAGATAATACAGAGTGAAATTCTCCCGGTTCCGACTGGATCGCCCAATCCGATAGCAATGGAGGCAGGTGGTTCGGAGAACCGGTAGCAAAAATCCCTGCCCCCCACCCCCACCCCGCATGCCCAGCTGAGCCGGGCAATCATCAGAGGCTTTTTTTTTTTAATTTTTAAAAGCATTTTTTCTACAACCTCTTTGGCCAAAAAAAATGCTTCCAAAAGCCTCTGCCGATCAGGCAACTTAGCTGGGATCGTCAGAGGCTTTTAAAAGAAAAAAAGCCTCTACCGATCAGACAACTCAGCTGGGATCATCAGAGGCTTTTAAAAGCATTTTTTTCACAACCTCTTCGGCCCAAGAGGTTGTAGAAAAAATGGTTTTAAAAATAAAATAAAAGTTGGCCATGCCCAGCCGGTCACATTACCCCACCACCACCAAGCCACACCAACAGAACAGGTAGTAACAAATTTTACATTTCACCACTGAGATAATACACACCTCATGTTGTCATAGGAAAGCAAGTAAGTCTAGGAAAGCAGTAAAAGTCTTCTACAGGCATCTGGATTTTTGAGATTGGATAAGTTAAAACGAGCTTTTTCAACAAGAAGTTACTGTTACTCTGTATGGTTAAAATGGTTGTGTGCAAAGACTTAACTTTTGTGATCAGATGGCTCACTTATTTGTCACATTAAGCTAACAAAAATAGATAATGTGACTAAAAATAAGGAAAAAATACAAAAAAAAGACAAGAATGAATAAATAAACTATATACCTGTAATTAAAAGTGAAGAAGTAAAACAGCTGCTTGAATTATGTTCACAGGCAGACTGCCTTCTGTTTTGTTATTTTAAATATTGATGTCATCCTTTGGTTTTTGTTTTTGTTTTTCAATAATCATTTTGTGCATCACCTTGGGGAAATATTTACTTTTTTGAAGGTGACTTAAGAGACATCATCAAATCAAATTTACAGAACAAGTGTTATTTATTTTGTCCAAAGCACATATTCCCACTGCATATCAGCCATTCATCTTGAAATGAAAGCACAGTAACTGACCCGGGAGTTTTATGCATCAAAGTATGAGCTAAAATTTTCCCCATGCACACATGTGTGTTCACACACACGCACACACTTTTTACTCTCCTCTTTGGTAGGGGAAAGAAGAGATAAGCTTTTTGGGGGGGAGGGATTGAAAGAATATGGTTCCTCCTTTTTCAGCTGTTTAGGCGAAAGCTGGACAACTAATTGATACCTGAAAGCTCTATTTCATTTTGGGGAAGAAGGCTCAAAATCGGGGGCAGAAGGTGATACTCTTATGCATATGGTGGGGATAGAATTATATTTTTATGGTTTTCATGGTTTGGAATCTGTTTTTCCCAACTTTCTGGCTCTTTGTTGTTTTAGATGACTAATGAGATTATTTTCCGTGATAATCCTATTTTTGGGTAACTACACATGGGCATCCGGGGTTGAGGTACAGTCAGGCACAATCTAAAAGATTGCATCATACTCAAATCCCTATCTCCTTTGTATGTACAGAGAAAGGGTATACTGCTTCTGCCATCTTCCAGATATGGATTCCACACATAAATGTGTCTTGCACAATTTATAGATATCTCTGATGAAATAACCTGCTAATTGAGAAATTCTGACAACTGAACTATATTTGAAGACTGACGAGCTGAGAATGGCCGAGCTCACTCTTTTTTATAACATCTATTAATGAGTCCACGTATATAGCTTTCTATCAAAGTCTCCATGGATTGGCCTGGTGAGAGACGGCCGCCCTGGAAACTTTCGGGGCTGAATGATATGTACCTCCTTAGCCACTGTCGTGAGAGGACAGTGGAGCTTGGCAGCCTGACCTTGGACTGGAATTTTCCCTACGCTGTAACATCAGCGGTCCCCCACCCTTGGACTGTCTCCCCTGATGGCTATATGTATTCGGTGTCGGAACTCCTCGCCCTGCGAGACTCTCCCCTCTCGCAGGTTTGGCCCCCCACATTATCGAGGGCCTATCTCGATGACGGACTTTGGAGTCCGGAGAGATGGCATGGAGCAAGGAAGAATTTATGGGGCTTTTTAGGGAAATTTTTAAAGATTTTAAGGGGTTCTGGGGGGGGGGGTTTGTAATTATTCATTTAAAGATACCGGGAAGACGACTATGGCGGATGGGGGGGGAAATCCACCTGGGTCAGAGCCGTGCCCGGCACAGGGTAATGATCCGGGAGGCACCGGACGAGGGATTGGAAAAGGGATGGGGGGCGATATCTATGAGGGCTGTACCATCGGCACGGTGAATGGGAGGGGCAGATATGGCGGGAGCAGGGGACCACATCAGGTGTTGGGGGCTCGCACTTGCTGTTTGAGAGCAATTGCTTGCCCCGGTCCCCAAGGCTCCGCTCGGATACTAGGTGGCTTAGATATTCAGGAGCTGGGCCTTCGGCTGATGCTGTGCAATGCCAGGTCCGTGGTCAATAAGGCCCCCCTCATTCACGATCTTATACAAGAGGGAGGAGCGGACCTGGTGGGTATTACGGAGACCTGGTTGGGCCCGGAGGGTGGCGTCCCTCTGGTGGAAATGTGCCCACCAGGCTTCAGAGCATTCCATCAGCCGAGGGCCCAGGGGAGGGGCGGGGGGGGTGGCGGTTATTATTAACGAGGATCTGAGTCCGAGGGAGACCACTGTGCCTCAGATAGCCGGATGTGAGTCCCTCCTTGTGAGGTGGGGCCGTGGGGTTCAGATGGGCTTGTTGCTTACGTACCTGGCTCCCTGCCGCGTGGCAACAGCCCTACCTGAGCTACTCGACGTGATAGCCACGGTGGCGGTAGATACACCCAGGCTTTTAGTCATGGGTGATTTCAACTTGCCATCCGTCGGTGAAACGTCTGAGGTGGCTCAGGAGTTCATGGCTTCCATGACGGCCATGGACCTGACCCAGTTAGTTCATGGCCCTACTCACAGGGGAGGTCACACTCTGGATTTGATTTTTGTCTCTGGCCAGTGGTTGAGTGGTCTTGTTATAGGGGATATAGACGTGGAACCCTTGTCATGGACTGACCACTCACTCCTTCGCCTAGATCTTCGAACCGCGACCCCTCGCCGCAGGGAGGCGGACCCAATTAGATGGATCCGCCCCAGGCGCCTGATGGATCCTGATAGGTTCCAGACAGAGCTTGGGCCATTTCCTGAGGATCTAGCACATGACTCGGCCGAGGACCTGGTAGCCGCCTGGGATCGGGCGGCTGGTGGGGCCTTGGACCGAGTTGTGCCTTTGCGGCCTCTGACCCGATGCCGATCCCGTGCGGCTCCTTGGTTTACTGAGGAGCTGAGGGAAATGAAGCGCCGGAAAAGACGCCTGGAGAGCGGTTGGAGGGCCAGTCTCGCTGAATCTGATCGAACACTGGTAAGGTCGCATATTAAGGCCTACCTAGTGGCGATAAAGACGGCAAAGTCTAACTACTTTTCCGCCTCTATTGCGTCATCAGGGAATCGTCCGGCCGCCCTGTTTAGGGTGACCCGCGCCCTGCTCCACCTGGGAGTGCGGGAGGATCCCTTAGAAGGCAGGGCGGAGGATTTCGGACAATACCTGTATGACAAAATCGCTCAGATCCGGGGGGATCTGGACTCTGACTGGGTAGATCAGGGCAGGGTGACGAGGAACAGTCTTGAGAATATTATCTGGGAGGAGTTTGATGCTGTGACTCCCGATGATGTGGACAGGATTTTGGGGAGACTTAGTGGGGCCACATGTTTACTGGACCCGTGTCCCTCCTGGTTGGTACTGGCTTCCCGGGAGGTTACACGAGGCTGGCTCCAGGGCGTCATTAATGCTTCTTTGAGTGAGGGTCACTTCCCCGCTGCCCTGAAAGAGGCGGTGGTGAGGCCTCTCCTCAAGAAGCCGTCCCTGGATCCAGCAATATTGGCCAACTATCGTCCTGTCTCCAACCTTCGCTTCATTGCGAAGGTTGTTGAGAGTGTGGTCGTGCAACAGTTTCCGCAATTCCTGGAGGAAACATCCTATCTAGATCCGTTCCAGTCGGGTTTCAGGTCTGGGCACAGCACGGAAACGGCATTGGTCGCGTTGGTGGATGATCTCTGGAGGGCTCGGGACAGGGGTTATTCCTCTGTTCTGGTCCTATTAGATCTCTCAGCGGCTTTTGATACCATCGACCATGGTATCATGCTGCACCGGCTGGAAGAGTTGGGGGTGGGAAGCACTGTGTTACGGTGGTTCTCCTCCTTTCTCTCCGACCGGTCGCAGTTTGTGTTGGCAGGGGGGCAGAGGTCGACCTCGAGGCCTCTCATCTGTGGAGTGCCGCAGGGATCGGTCCTCTCGCCCCTTCTGTTCAACATTTATGTGAAGCCGCTGGGCGAGATCATCCGTGGCTTTGGGGTGAGATACCACCAGTACGCTGATGACACCCAGCTGTACATCTCCACCCCAGGCCACCCCAACGATGCCCTTGAAGTGATGTCCCAGTGCCTGGAGGCTGTGCGGATCTGGATGGGGAGGAACAGGCTCAAGCTCAACCCTTCCAAGACTGAGTGGCTGTGGCTCCCGGCATCCCGATATAGTCAGTTGACTCCATCGCTGACTATTGGGGGCGAGTCTCTGGCCCCCTCGGAGAGGGCGCGCAATCTGGGAGTCCTCCTGGATAGGCAGCTGTCCTTGGAGGAACATCTGACGGCTGTTACCAGGGGGACCTTTTATCAGGTTCGCCTGATTCGCCAGTTGCGGCCCTTTCTTGATCGGGATTCCTTGTGCACAGTCACTCATGCCCTCGTCACCTCTCGCCTTGACTACTGCAACGCTCTCTACATGGGGCTCCCCTTGAAGAGCACCCGGAGGCTCCAGCTGGTCCAGAATGCAGCAGCGCGGGTAGTGATGGGAGCAACATGGCGCTCCCATGTAACACCGCTCCTGCGCGAGCTGCACTGGCTCCCGGTGGTCTTCCGGGTGCGCTTCAAGGTGTTGGTTATCACCTTTAAAGCGCTCCATGGCATAGGGCCTAGCTATCTCCGAGACCGCCTGCTGCTACCAATGACCTCCCATCGACCCGTGCGCTCCCACAGAGAGGGCCTCCTCAGGGTGCCATCAGCCAAACAATGTAGGCTGGTGGCCCCCAGGGGGAGGGCCTTCTCTGTGGGGGCTCCCACTCTCTGGAATCAGTTGCCCCCGGAGATAAGGAGAATCCATGACCTCAATGCCTTCCGTCGTTCCCTGAAAACCCATCTTTTCCAGCAAGCCGGGTTGGCTTAGAAGAAATTTTTAAATTTTAAATTTTTTAATTAGTTTGTTATTCTTAACTTTTGGCCCAAATCTATATATATTTTTAAATGTTTTAATATTTGTATTCTATGTTTTTTATCTTGGCTGTACACCGCCCTGAGTCCTCAGGGAGAAGGGCGGTATATAAATTGGAAATTAAATTAAATTAAATTAAATATGGTGTAAGTGGTGTGGTGGCTCAGCAGTTAAAATGCTGGGTTTGTTGGCTAGAAAGTTGGCAGCCCAGGATTGAGATCTGAGTGAGTACCATATGATACAGTGAGCTCTGCCCTGTCTCCTGCCAATCTAGCAGTTCAAAAACATGCAGATGTGAGTAGATAAATAGGTACCACTTTGGTGAGAAGATAACAGCACTCTGTGACATCATGCTGGCCACATGACTTCAGAAATGTCTTCACTGACTCAATGGCTTTGAAATGGAGATGAGCACAGCCCCCTATAGTCGCCAGCAACTAGTAGAGTAAAATCTGTTCCTTAGATATATGGGGTCACCTCTCCACAATTTCCAGTATGATCACAATTCTGAAATAATTTGATAAACTGAACACATTGCATTGGGCCAATATTATTATTATGCTTGGGACGTATGTTTCCTTTTCCATATAAATTCTTAACATGTAAAGTAACTAATATGATAGTATGAATCAGCATTGAAAACTAGACAGCAGTGTCAGGGTTCCAAGTAACACTCCCAACGAAAGAAGACTCCGAGGCTTGAAGTTCCTCAAAGTTCCATTTTATTAAAGATGTCATATTGGGACTTCCGGTTTGCTGTTTGTCCCCGCTGGACGCTCCTTCGGGATCGTCGTACCCACTGCCTGTAAAGAGCCGCCTTTATAGCGGAATGGCGGCTCGAAAAAACTCCGTTTCCATGAGGAAACGGAGATAGAGCCGGCTGGGGTGGGTAGAGTCCTCTGCCTAATCCCAAAAGTTTTTTATTTACTTTTGGGACGGAGCGGAAGAGACTCCCCGTATCCCCAGCCGATGCTCCGGGCTCTGGGAGATCTCTGCTACACGCAGAGCTAGGTGGCAAAAGCAAGCCTGTAAACTTGTTAAACTAATTAAAGAAGACGTGAGCTGGACCACTGACCCTGAAGCGCAAGTATTTTTTTTTTTATTTTAGAAAAGTTACTGAAGTTGTTTAAGAAGTGAAAGGAAAAAAGATTTTTAAAATGGCGATTGCTGAGGCTTGAAGAGAGGCTGAAAGGGAAAGTCCTTCCGTTTTCTATTACAAAGTAGCGGAATGAATACTTCTGGTTGTAATTGAGGCAAAACCTCACTCTCACTCTTGTTTTTTTTTCTTTTTTTTCCTGGGGATCTGATATTGATCTTGGTTGGAAACAAGCCTTTTTTTTTTCTCTTTTCCACTAAATCTTGTCTGTGTGGGAAATGGCACCGGGACTTATACAGTTAGACAAACAGGCAGCGGGGGGAAATTCCCCCATTAATAAATTACATCAACAAGTTCTAACTCTCCAGTTTCAGAAACCTGACTTTAATATAATAGAATTTCTTCTTGAAGAGATTGTAAGAAGGGATGAGATTGTGAACCAGCAACTTCAAAAATTTAAGCAGGAAATTAAAGAAATCGGTGAATTGGTGAAATCAAAGTTTGACTTTTTGAATCGAAAGATTTTAAATACAGCTAATGGTTTATCAGACTTTCTGATTCAGTTGGATGCAAAGACTAAATTATTAGAGTCTAAAATGAAAGAAACTGAGGAGAATTTGGATGACAAGATTCAAAAAATTAAAAAGGATTTGGTAAACACTCAGGATAATAGCTCAGAAGACAAACCTAAAATGGAGGTTGACCAAAAGACTGGTAATGAAGAAAATGTGCAACAGAGGATTGAAAGAGAAGTTTTAATGATTCAATATAATTTTACAGAATATGCAATTAGACTGAGAGGTCTGCAGGAAAATAATAGAGATGACTTAAGGAAAATATCTTCTGAAATTCTGGCTGGGATTTTAAAGGTTCAACCTGATGAAGTGTTTTGCAGGATTGATAGAATTTATAGAATAAACTCCTGGTTGGCAAAGCAAAGGCAATTGCCTAGAGATGTGGTGATCTATTTTACAGATAAAGAAATTAGGAATAATATTGTGCAGAACTCTTTTAATTCTACTTTGCAATTTCATGGAAGAAAGATTTGGATTTTTAAGGAGCTCCCGACTAAGATGCTAATGGAGAGGAAGAAATTTGGCTTTCTAGTGACTGAGTTAAAAAAAAGAAATATCCTATTTAGGTGGGATGCCCCAGTTGGTTTAATATTGAGACACCAAGGAGTAAGATACCAACTGAACACTGTTGAAAAAACGGAAGAATTTTATCAAAACATTTTAAAAATGAATTTAATATCTTTAGGCACAATACAGGATAAGCAAAAGGAGTTGGAAACAAAAGGAAAATATCAAATTACAGAGGCTTTGGTAGATAAATTGTCTTTGGACTCCCTGGATACCCCAGCTGGACTGTCTATAAATATGAGAGCAGTGTCATCCGACTCCAATGTGATGAACCATCAAGTTACAGACAAGTGCGTAAATCAACCAGTTGATATACAAGTGATGGAGAAGAAAGATGAGATGACAAAACAAAACCAACAAGATCAACTCATAAAGCAGAATGAAAATCGATCAGCCGACACACAACTGGTAGGAAGGAAACGAGGATGGAAATTCAACCCGCAAAAGAAAAAGAAAAGAAATAGATCTCATAGAAACAGCAGTTTTTAACCAAGCAACAGTGAAGCCAGGGACTTTAAAAAATGAATGAATATGTGAAAAGATAGTGGAGGCGAACAATTGTTTAATACTATCTTGAGGATAGTGGCAGATCTCTGCAATGCCGTGATTTTGGGATGTGAAAAGAGCCTTACATTGTTGGATTTGAATTATCTACTCTGGATTTCTTTTACTGGTAAATATATTATAATTATTTTGAGTTACAAGGCAAGAGAGTCACGTTGGGGCATGCAGAAGATCTGGATGTTACCCATTAGGATGATGGGAATCAACAATCCTGATGAAAACCACAATTACAACTATATGGATATAATTATAATGTCACTCGGGTGGTTGTTTTTACTTTTATATATATATGAGGATATCTACTACTGATGGGGGCAGAAGATGATTGAAGATTTTGAACAAACTGTTGCACCAGCATGTTATTTTACCCTATTATGGATGATGGATTTGACAATCCAGTGGAAAGACATCAAAGAAGATATTATATGGATTATAAATTTAAAGTTATTGTCTTTTTTCTTTTTACAAAATAGAATGCATATATAGATATGTATATATCTTAGTAAAGTGGGCAGTGGATTATATTTAGAATTGTATTGCATGATTTTGTAGGAATTTGGGTTGAAATAGGTTAGTTTACTGATTGATTAGTTTAAGAAAAAGGATCTTTAAGTCATATATTTAGGGGAGTGGAGGAATTGGATAGAACTGAATAAATGTTAAATTTTGATGTAGGGAGAAGGCCGCTTTAAAATGTTATATTAATATATATAAAAGACTAAATGTTAAATTGTTGTAATAATACACTATAAGTTTAGGGGAGGAGAAAAAGGGTAGATTATCGCAAAAATGGGAGTTATAAGAATATTATGCTAAGGGTCAGTATTTTGAGGAGGGAGTAAGGGAAAGGTAAGATATTATGTAATTAGTTATGAAATAGCCTATTGTTGTGAAGAAGTCACAGGGGGGGATGGGTGGTGAGGGGGGGTTAGGGAAGAGGGGGGGAAAGGGGGAAAAACTTGTATTTGAAAACTTTTTCAATAAAAAAAAAAAGATGTCATATTGGCACATCTGGGAAAACCCGAATCTGAAAGCTTCCAGGTTTTCCCCACCCAAAGGAAAGTCCCTGCCCAGCACCCACGTGTCCAATCAATACACCGTCCCATTTGGAGATGCCTCCTGTTCACATCCCTCCAGGTGCAGGATAAGATGTCCTTGACTCTCTGAGAAAGGAATGTTGACTCTATATCTCCCTTGCTCCATACAATCCCCCCCTCCCAGTTTCCCACAGCAGTAAATGTGGCAGGCGTGAAGGCCCAACACAAAAGATGGCTTCCAGGCCTGACAAGCAGGCTCACCCTTAGGATATCAGAGGAGGTTCCAACTCATATATAACACTCATAATATCATCTTACAATGCTCGTTCTTTCCCTTCATAGCATTGGCAACCTCACCTTTTTAATGGCAAAACTCTGTCATTAGACATAAGAAACACCACAGCTAAAAGGTAATTTTTTCAATGTTGCATCGCTGCCTCTTGGTTTATACATTTTCTTTCTTGCTAAAAATAAACAAACTTCAGCAAACAAGCCATAGTTTATTTATTCTCTCAAATATGAAGTTTTTAGTGTAGCATTACAGGCCACAATCCAAAGTACAACTTTACTAGTCTAAGGAATAGTTTCTTTCTTCTTTGAATAAATTAGTTACGCCAATCAGAAAATTGCTTTTAAATTTCCATATGGGCTTTGCCATTAATGGTTTCTGATTTAAATGAATATGTTGAAAACAAACTTAGTTGTAATGCAGATCTGATTGTGTTCTTTTTATTCTTTAATTTGTTTGTTTTCTATCGTTCTTGTTTAAATTTATCTGGATCAAAGCAGTGTGATTATATCCATAAGCATATTTATATTAAGCTTTCAAAGTGCAGAACAAAATCATAATGACCTTATGCAGACCTCAGATTTACTGCATTTCTTTGTCTTTGAAATCCTTTGTTGAGGGGATTTAAATTTAAACCCTACATATTTATATTGTTTATCCATATATGTGACATTGACAAGTAATATCATCTTGCAACTATGCTATCAAATAATAAGTTTATTTGTCCAGATTTAATTTGAATTGGTCAGTTTCAAAAAACCTTGCACATGTTGAAAGTTTAAAAAGTTGTTTGTTAAGTACTGCAATTAAAATTCATTTAAAAATCCTATTATGTTTGGTCACAGAAGACTGCATTTAATATACTTAAAGATGCAGTACTCCTTAGCTGCAACATATTTATGGCCAATTGCTAAAAGGTTTATAAAACAAAGCAATATATTCAGAATGTCAAGCAGCTCTCAAACCAGTCTATCTGGTTGTGATTTGATTTAAAATAATTTATCATAATGAAGATAGCTGAACAAGTACATTTGTCCTTTCATGCTGCATTTTATTGCAAAAAAAAAAAAACTGGGAATCCCATAACCTGGCCACTGTTTATAAATCAGCTCTCTCCAATCTAGCCAGGTGGGTGGAAGAATTCATTTTAAAAAAAAATAGTTGCAATCTGAATGAAAAGTGGTGGGAGGGGGAAAAGTGGGGAAAAGAATGTCAGCAATCAAGAGGTTCTCCACATTTGTTGAATATAAAATGAGGCTGAAAACTGATTGATTTGGGACTAGGAATTGGTGCAGAGGATGGCACTTGAAAACCTTTAGAAAACTGATGATGAGCCTAACTCCAAAAGACTGGATAAGAATTCAAAGCTGGATGCTTATCTGCAGTGCATTCACTCTTATCTGTTGGCTTGCCAATTGAACCTGAAAACTTGCAGGATCAAATTGCCTCCAGAGATTTGCAGAGATGATTTGTGTAGAATAGACTGGGAGTCTGGGGGTGCGGGGGGGGGGGACTAAGAAATAGAGAGAGTTCAGGCCTCAGGTGTCATTTCAAATAAACATGCTAAGAACTTTTCAATAGATAAGAAAAGAGAAACTCTCTCAGAATGATATTAAGGTTAAGGTTGACTTACTTGAGCATGAAGACTACAGGCCTACAGCACTGCAGCCAGTCAGTGCATTCATCTCCTGACACCCAGATTTCACCTTAAAAAGAAATAAATAAAACAAGTTTCATCAAACTTTTGAGCTTAGAGTTTAGCATGTGGAACAAAATGCCACAATAGTGAGACGTGCAAAGGCTACAACCACCACAGGAATGTAATTAAGGAGAAATTTTCTTTTTTCTTTTTTTTATTGAAAAAGTTTTCAAATACAAGTTTTTCCCCCTTTCCCCCCCCCTCTTCCCTAACCCCCCTGAAGTGGTCCGGGAATAACGAGAGGCACAAGCAAGCAAGTGACAACAGCTCTTTAATTAACAGTGAGACTTCAGCTAAAAGTCAGGGGCTGCAGTCCTCCTTATATACGATCCAGGAGGGACTGTCAGCCAATCAGAAACGTAGGCAAGTTTGAAACTCCCGCTTAAAAAGTATCAATACATAACACCCCTCCCTTCCCAGAAGGCACTAATACTCAAAAATTAACATATGTACAAACAAAGTCTCGCAGGTGCTTAGGACGAGTTCTCGCCCTAGTTGACCTGCGCAGTTCAGAGTCTGGTGGGGCGTCGAGCTGGTCGGAGGGACTCTTTGTCTCTCCCAGCTCCGCCAATGGAACCTCCTGGATTTTGTCCGGGGCGTGGTTATCCCCGGCTGGGAGTGGCGACTCGCTGGGGCGGCGCTGGAACCAGGGCTTGTCAGCTAAGTATTCGCGCGACCCCGGGCTTGAGTTAGCTGTTTTGGAGAAGTGGTCATAGTTAGGCTTGGAAATGTCTAAGTTGATGTTTGCCTCGCCAACCACCCGTTTCCTAAGTTGGTCTATGTGGCGCTTCCAGAGTCTATCTACCCCAACGTCCACCGTGTATGATTTTGGGCCTGTTATTCCCACTATGGTTCCTGCAACCCATAGAGGACCGCTGGCATAATTGCGAGCGAACACCGGGGACCCGACCTGAAACTGCCTTAAGCCACAGGTCTCTCCCTTAAAGTTTTCGTGCGAGTAGTTAGGGTGAAGCCTGTCCAACACGCACCGGAGCTTCCTCCCCATGAGGAGCTCTGCTGGGCTTCTCCCTGTTGCTGTGCATGGTGATGCATGCTGAACTGCTAGGAATTGATCTATCCTGGCCTGCCAGTCCCCATTGTCTAATCTGGACAGTGCTTCCTTGGCTGTCCTGACAAATCGTTCAGCCAATCCGTTGGAAGCCGGGTGAAATGGAGCTGATAGGGCATGGCGGATTCCCAGGCCGGCCAAGTAACCTTCGAAAAGGGTTGCTGTAAATTGAGGCCCGTTGTCCGATACCAAGGTATCCGGCAGGCCGTGGGTGGCAAACAACTTCCTTAGGGCCTTGATAACGGCTTTGGCCGTTGTAGATGGCATTAATACAATTTCGAGCCATTTTGAGTAGGCATCCACAACTATTAAAAACGTTTGGCCATGGAACGGGCCGGCAAAATCAATGTGGATCCTCCCCCAAGGGCCTTTTGGTTTCTCCCACTCTCGGATGGGCGCTACTGGGGGATCGGGGCGAGACTCCTGGCAGGGTCTGCACTTCCCCACCCACTCGGAAATGACCTGGTCCATGTTGGGCCACCAGACATAGCTGCGGGCTAAACACTTCATCCTAACAATGCCCGGGTGCCCTTCGTGCAGCAACTCCAAAACCCTATTTCGTAGTTTCGTTGGAATTACCACCCTGTCACCCCATAGCAAGCACCCCCCTTGCATGAACAGTTCGTTCCGTTTGTTGGCAAACCCTTGGTACTCCTCCCCTACCACCTTGTCCGGCCACCCTTTCAGAACCCAACCCATAACAGTCCGGATGACTGGGTCTCCATTTGAGGCTTTCGCCACCTCGCCGGAGGAGATGGGGCCCAAAGTTAACGTGTCCAACAAGAGGACGGAGGCTTCCGGCGTTGGGTTGTCCAGTAGGTCGGGAAGGGGGCAGCGGCTAAGGGCATCCGCGTGACCCAGGGTCCGCCCAGGTCGATGGATGAGTTGATATGAGTAGGCCGACAAAAAAATGGCCCATCTGGTCAAGCAAGGGGAGAGGGCAGCGGGGGTTGGCCTGTCGCCCGCCAGCAGTCCTAGCAAGGGTCTATGATCCGTCACAAGTTCGAATTTTCGGCCATAGAGGTATTCGTGGAATTTTTTAACCCCCGCAATCGCAGCCAGAGCCTCTCTGTCCAACTGGCTATAGTTCCGCTCTGTGCTGGACAGGGCACGGGAATAAAATGCAATGGGCGCCTCTAGGCCGTTCGGCAGTCTATGGCCTAGGACGGCACCAACTCCTACGGGGGAGGCGTCACAAACTAAGACGAGCGGCAGCTCTGCATTGTACTGTATCAGGAAACTGTCCTCAGATAGGAGTCTTTTCACTGCCTCAAAAGCGGCTGCTTGCGGTTTCCCCCAGACCCATGGTACATTTTTTCCTAAAAGCTTGTGAAGGGGATCTGCAACCGTGGCTTTATCTTTTAGGAACATTGAGTAGAAGTTGAGCAGTCCAAGGAAGGCTTGGAGCTCTGCTTTGGATTTGGGGGCTGGTGCGCTCTTAATAGCTCTCACCTTGCTTTCGGTAGGGTGGATGCCTGTGCCGTCCACCCTGTACCCCAGAAATTCTACAGAGGGGACCGCTATCCTACACTTGTTTCTTTTAAGTCTTAGTCCCGCCTCTCTGAATCTGGACAGGACGTTCCGTACCCTGTCCCCCAGCTGGTGTTCGTCTTGGGCGCTGACTAAGACGTCATCGAAATAGGGCACCACTCCTGGGAGTCCTTGCAACAGGCGCTCCATGGTGCTTTGAAATAGGCCGGGTGCGACGCTCACCCCAAATTGGAGCCTGGTGCATTTAAATGCACCCCTATGAGTCACGATCGTTTGCGCCTCTGCCGTGGCGTCGTCGACCGGTAACTGTTGGTAGGCTTGGGCCAGGTCTAATTTGGCAAAAATTTTTCCGGGGCCCAGGGAGTGTAGTAGATGGTGCACGATCGGCACCGGATAGGCGCTCGGCTGCAAAGCCTTGTTGATCGTGCACTTGTAGTCGGCGCAAATTCTTATTGAGCCGTCGGACTTAACTGGGGTGACTATAGGGGTCTCCCACTTAGCATGGTCAATGGGGACCAACACCCCTTGCTTAATCAGTTTGTCCAGTTCCGCATCGATCTTCGGTTTCAATGCGAACGGCACTCGTCTGGCCTTTAGTCTTACTTGGGCTATGTTGGGGTCTAAGTTTAGTGAAATAGGGGTCCCCACATACTTGCCCAACGTGTCCCCGAAAACGTCCTGGAACTCGGACAGGAGGCTGTCTTTCAGGGTTGACTTGGACATCAGGTGGACGCCGGTGAAGCCCATGCCCAGGGCTCGGAACCACCCCATGCCTAGAAGGCTAGGGAGCTGCTTCGTGACGATGGTCAGCGGCAGGTCCTTCTCGTAGTCTCCGTAGGTGACCCGGAACATGCCCACGCCCTCGAGGGGGACTCGGTTCCCCTGGTAGTCTAGGATGCGCAGTCTCTGTTTGGAGAGTTGATCCTTCCAGAACGACGGCAGGAGGGTCTTTAGGGTCGCCCACGACATTATGGAGAGAGCTGATCCGGTGTCGATCTCCATCGAGCACGGCCTTCCGTTGATCTCGACCACCGTGCTGACTTTGTCCTCGACCGTCGTGCTGGCCTGGTCGATGTGTATGCTGCGGCCATCTCGCGGTTCAAATTCGCGCCATTTTTTTGCGCCGCCTTCTCTCGTTGGCTGCTTCTGACGCGCTGATTCCGGTTGGCTGCGGCGCTCACGTGGTTCGTGTCTTCTGGGCAGAATGGCTCTACAGACTCGCGCCAAGTGCCCTTTTTTCTCGCAGCGCCTGCAAATAGCCTCCCTGTATTTGCAGGACAGTCTATCGTGGTGTCCGCCGCAGCTGGAACAGCTTTGCCGGGGGCTGCCAGTGTCTTTTCTCTGGTGCTCCGTTCAGAAGACGTCCTCATCCGACTCGGACTCCGAGCTGGATCCGGCGTCTTCTCTGTGCACCGGGGCAGACTTGGGGCTGTCTTTGCTGGTCAGCGGACGCTGCAGCATTTCAGCGGCCTTAGTGGAGGCTTCATGAGCCCTGGCTTCGTCTAGGGCTCCAGCAAGCGTCAAATCAGGCTTGGCGAGCAGGCGCCGTTGCAGCCTAATGTCCCGAACACCACAGATCAGTTGCTCAAGCAACGCATCGTCCAAATCCCTATAGTCGCAATGGGTTGTGGCTTTTCTCAGGCTAGCCATGTACGCGCTGACCGGCTCTCCCTCTCGTTGAACGCGCTGCCTCAGTTGGTATCGCTGCACGAACTTGGAGGGGACGGGAGCGTAGTGGGCCCGGAGAGTTGCCATCAGGGTGTCCCAGGAGACGGTTTGAACCGGCGTTGGCTCACACAGTGACTCGGCCATCTCGAACACGTCCGGTCCGCAGTGACTTAGGAAGAGGGCTCTCTTTCGATTAGCCGAGAGGCCCTGCATGTCGCTGGCTTCGAGCGAGCATTCAAACCTCGTGAGGTACGAGACCCATTTTTCGCGGGTCAGATCGAAAGGCTTGGGCGGAACGTAGGCAGACATGTTCGGTATGCCTCCTGTGGTTCGCCTCGTCGCCTAGCTGAAGCTCGTGGTCTCACTGGTTGGCTTCTTGTAGCCTCTATCCCACCTTCGTCGCCAATGAAGTGGTCCGGGAATAACGAGAGGCACAAGCAAGCAAGTGACAACAGCTCTTTAATTAACAGTGAGACTTCAGCTAAAAGTCAGGGGCTGCAGTCCTCCTTATATACGATCCAGGAGGGACTGTCAGCCAATCAGAAACGTAGGCAAGTTTGAAACTCCCGCTTAAAAAGTATCAATACATAACACCCCCCTCACCACCCATCCCCCCCTGTGACTTCTTCACAACAATAGGCTATTTCATAACTAATTACATACATAATATCTTTCCTTTCCCTTACTCCCTCCTCAGAATACTGACCCTTAGCATATTATTCTTATAACTCTCATTTTTACGATAATCTGCCCTTTTTCTCCTCCCCTAAACTTATAGTGTATTATTACAATTTAACATTTAATCTTTTATATATATTAATATAACATTTTAAAGCGGCCTTCTCCCTACATCCAAATTTAACATTTATTCAGTTCTATCCAATCCCTCCACTCCCCTAAATATATGACTTAAGGATCCTTTTTCTTAGACTAATCAATCAGTAAACTAACCTATTTCAACCCTTCAATTCCTACAAAATCATGCAATACAATTCTAAATATAACCCACTGCCCACTTTACTAAGATATATACATATCTATATATGCATTCCATTTTGTAAAAAGAAAAAAGACAATAACTTTAAATTTATAATCCATATAATATCTTCTTTGGTGTCTTTCCACTGGATTGTTAAATCCATCACCCATAATAGGGTAAAATAACATGCTGGTGCAACAATTTGTTCAAAATCTTCAATCATCTTCTGCCCCCATCAGAAGTAGATATCCTCGTATATATATAAAAGTAAAAACAACCACCCGAGTGACATTATAATAATATCCATATAGTTATAGTTGTGGTATTCATCAGGATTGTTGATTCCCATCATCCTAATGGGTAACATCCAGATCTTCTGCATGCCCCAACGTGACTCTCTTGCCTTGTAACTCAAAATAATTATAATATATTTACCAGTAAAAGAAATCCAGAGTAGATAATTCAAATCCAACAAGGTAAGGCTCTTTTCACATCCCAAAATCACGGCATTACAGAGATCTGCCACAATCTTCAGGATAGTATTAAACAATTGTTCGCCTCCACTATCTTTTCAGATATTCATTCATTTTTTAAAGTCCCTGGCTTCACTGTTGCTTGGTTTAGAAACTGCTGTTTCTATGAGATCTATTTCTTTTCTTTTTCTTTTGCGGGTTGAATTTCCATCCTCGTTTCGTGCCTACCAATTGTGTATCGGCTGGTCGATTTTCATTCTGCTTTATGAGTTGGTCTTGTTGGGTTAATTTTATCATCTCATCTTTCTTCTCCATCACTTGTGTATCAACTGGTTGATTTGCGCACTTGTCTGTGACTTGATGGTTCATCACATTGGAGTCGGATGACACTGCTCTCTTATTTATAGACAGTCCAACTGGGGTATCCAGGGAGTCCAAAGACAATTTATCCACCACAGCCTCTGTAAATTGATATTTTCCTTTTGTTTCCAACTCCTTTTGCTTATCCTGTATTGTGCCTAAAGATGTTAAATTCATTTTTAAAATTTTTTGATAAAATTCTTCCGCTTTTTCAACAGTGTTCAGTTGATATCTTACTCCTTGGTGTCTCAATATTAAACCAACTGGGGCATCCCACCTAAATAGGATATTTCTTTTTTTTAACTCAGTCACTAGAAAGCCAAATTTCTTCCTCTCCATTAGCATCTTAGTCGGGAGCTCCTTAAAAATCCAAATCTTTCTTCCATGAAATTGCAAAGTAGAATTAAAAGAGTTCTGCACAATATTATTCCTAATTTCTTTATCTGTAAAATAGATCACCACATCTCTAGGCAATTGCCTTTGCTTTGCCAACCAGGAGTTTATTCTATAAATTCTATCAATCCTGCAAAACACTTCATCAGGTTGAACCTTTAAAATCCCAGCCAGAATTTCAGAAGATATTTTCCTTAAGTCATCTCTATTATTTTCCTGCAGACCTCTCAGTCTAATTGCATATTCTGTAAAATTATATTGAATCATTAAAACTTCTCTTTCAATCCTCTGTTGCACATTTTCTTCATTACCAGTCTTTTGGTCAACCTCCATTTTAGGTTTGTCTTCTGAGCTATTATCCTGAATGTTTACCAAATCCTTTTTAATTTTTTGAATCTTGTCATCCAAATTCTCCTCAGTTTCCTTCATTTTAGACTCTAATAATTTAGTCTTTGCATCCACCCGAATCAGAAAGTCTGATAAACCATTAGCTGTATTTAAAATCTTTCGATTCAAAAAGTCAAACTTTGATTTCACCAATTCACCAATTTCTTTAATTTCCTGCTTAAATTTTTCGAGTTGCTGGTTCACAATCTCATCCCTTCTTACAATCTCTTCAAGAAGAAATTCTATTATATTAAAATCAGGTTTCTGACACTGGAGAGTTACAACTTGCTGATGTAATTTATTAATGGGGGAAATTCCCCCCCCCTGTTTGTCTAGCTGTGTGAGTCCCGATGCCATTTCCCACACAGACAAGATTTAGTGGAAAAGAGAGGGGAAAAAAAAGGCTTGTTTCCAACCAAGATCAATATCAGATCCCCAGGGAAAAAGAGAAGAAAAAAAAAGCAAGAGTGAGAGTGAGGTTTTGCCTCAATTACAACCAGAAGTATTCATTCTGCTACTTTGTAATAGAAAACGGAAGGACTTTCCCTTTCAGCCTCTCTTCAAGCCGCAGCAGTCGCAGCAGCAATCGCCATTTTAAAAATCTTTTTTCCTTTCACTTCTTAGACAACTTCAATAACTTTTCTAAAATAAGAAAAATACTTGCGCTTCAGGATCAGAGGTCCAGCTCACGTCTTCTTTAATTAATTTAACAAATTTACAGGCTTGCTTTTGCCCCCTAGCTCTGCGTGTAGCAGAGATCTCCCAGAGCCCGGAGCATCGGCTGGGGATACGGGGAGTCTCTTCCGCTCCGTCCCAAAACTTTTGGGATTAGGCAGAGGACTCAACCCACCCCAGCCTGCTCTATCTCCGTTTCCTCATGGAAACAGAGTTTTTTCGAGCCGCCATTCCGCTATAAAGGCGGCTCTTTACAGGCAGTGGGTGCGACGATCCCAAAGGAGCATCCAGCGGGGACAAACAGCAAACCGGAAGTCCATTGAGGAGAAATTTTCAATCATCTATCTTCAGAATCACTTTACTTGTGTTGCTAGTTAATTATACAGCAGGCAATAATCAGAATGAAACAGTGCCCAGAATAGGGAGGGCCAGGCCACAAATTCTTAAAGGTGTTCCACAAGAATATGCAATGCCATGTTGGGTACTATTTGGATTTATGACTTCTACACTGAAGCATAAAATTGAACAAATAAAGAGAGATAGGAAATGGCAGTGCTAGGTGGAGATTGGAATTACAGTATCTGTAACTTGCCCAGCATCTAAAGTGATGTAATGTGTAGTGTGAATGAACTTGGGAGATTGGGCAAAAAGACCATTCTCCCCCTGAGAGAATGGTCAGATAAAAGGGAGCATAGCCCACAGTTGCATTGTGGATTGAGCAAGAGGCTGAAGAGCAACCATCTTTAATTATTGGGCTACAAAAGACACAGTAGGAGAATTGTACTTTCAGACTTGCAAGATTCTGTTAATGCATCTTTGCAATAAAGTACAGTTAGTGTATTTGGTGGACTGTGGTGACACACGTGGTTGGGACAATTAGCAAGCTCACATTCTAGACCCAAGTGCTGCTGTGATGAGGTGAGCTCCCATTGCTCACTCCAGTTTCTGCCTACCTAGCAATTCAAAAGTGAGTACTTTATCTAGAAGAGAAGAGAAGAGAAGAGAAGAGAAGAGAAGAGAAGAGAAGAGAAGAGAAGAGAAGAGAAGAGAAGAGAAGAGAAGAGAAGAGAAGAGAAGAGTTGGAAGGGATCTTGGAGGTCTTCTAGTTCAGCGGTCACCAACTGATGGTCCATGAGAAAATTTTGGTGGCCCACAGAAAAATTATTTGCATTTTTTATACTGCACTAAATCAGGGGTCCTCAAATACAGCCCCTGGGCCGGATACATGCAATGAATGTTTGTGTTGCTGCAGAGAGTCTCCCCCTTCGGGGTCTTCTTGTGTGGGTCAGAGGGGGGAAGAAATTCCGACTCAGGGTCTGCTTCAGCCTCCTGGTGCAGGGCTTTGGGCAAAGGCTGGAGGGAAGCACCACTGGTGACAAAGAGCCGGAGGACCTTGTTCCAGTGGGACTGCATCATGGCCTGGAACTGGCTGACCATCTCAGCCCCTGAGCCTCCAGGCACCGGTATCTAGCCTTGCACTCCCGCAAGTCGTCCCTCTGTTTGGAAAGCCTATGCTCATAGTACTCAGTGAGGTGCTTCTGCTGAGCCTCATTCTCAGCCAGATCCAATTTGAACTGAGACAGCTGTTTTGCCAATTCTTTCTCATGGTGGCTGCTTAGTTCCAACAACTGTTTCCTGTTGGGGCTCTAAAGAGCCCGGGCAGGCAGGCGAGGAGTGGCTGGGAGGGGAGGGGCAAGTAGAGGCTGGAGAGGCCATGCCCACCCAGTCACATGACCACCTAGCCACACCCACCCAGCCGGTGATTAGGCAGATCATATTAGTGGTCCACGGGATTTAAAATTATGAATTTAGTGATCCCTGAGGTCCAAAAGGTTGGGGACCCCTATTCTAGTCCAACCCCCTGCTTAGGCAGGAAATCCTATATCACTTTAGACAAATGGTTATCCAATCTCTTCTTAAAAACTTCCAGTGTTGTAGCATTCACAACTACTGGAAGCAAGTTGTTCTACTGATTAATTGTTCTAACTGTAAGGAAATTTCTCCTTAGTTCTAAGTTGCTTCTCTCCTTGATTAGTTTCCACCCATTGCTTCTTGTTCTGCCCTCAGGTGCTTTGGAGAATAGCTTGACTCCCTCTTCTTTATGGCAGCCCCTGAGATATTGGAACACTGTTATCATGTCACCCCTAGTCCTTCTTTTCATTAAATTGTTGTTGTTGTTAGTTGCAAAGTCATGTCTGACCCATCACGACCTCATGGACAACATCCAGGCCTTCCTGTCCTCTACCATCCGCTGGAGTCCATTTAAGCTCACACCTACTGCTTCAGTGATTCCATCCAGCCACCTCGTTCTCTGTTGTCCCTTTCTTCTTTTGCCCTCAATCTTGCCCAGCATTAGGCTCTTCTCCAGTGAGTCTCTTCTCACTGGATACTAAAGGTGTCATTAAATAGACATACCCAATTCCAGCAACTGTTCTTTATATATTTTAGCCTCCAGTCCCCTAATCATCTTTGTTGCTCTTCTCTGCACTCTTTCTAGCATCTCATCTTTTTTACATCGTGGCAACCAAAACTGGATGCAGTATTCCAAGTGTGGCCTTACCAAGGCATTATAAAGTGGTATTAACACAGTGGTGAAATGTAAAATTTGTTACTACCAGTTCTGTGGGCTTGGTGGGGGGCTTGGTGGGGGGGGAATGTGACTGGGTGGGCGTGGCCAACTTTTTTTTTTTTACTTTTAAAAACATTTTTTCTACAACCTCTTAGAGATTGTAAAAAAAAATGCTTTTAAAAGGCTCTGACGATCCCAGCTGAGTTGCCTGATCATCAGAGGCTTTTGTTTTCTTTTAAAGGCATTTTTTTTTTGCTTTTAAAAGTAAAAAAAAGCCTCTGACGATCAGGCAACTCAGCTGGGATCGTCAGAGCCTTTTAAAAGCAATTTTTACAACCTCTTTGGCCAGAGAGGTTGTAGAAAACATGCTTTTAAAAGGCTCTGATGATCCCAGTTAAGCCGTATGATCATTAGAGGCTTTTTTTTTTTTTACTTTTAAAAGCATTTTTTTCGTCAGAAGAAAAATGCTTTTAAAAGTAAAAAAAAAGCTTCTGATGATTGCACAACTCAACTGGGCATGGGGGTGCAGGGATTTCGGCTACCGGTTCTCAGAACCACCCACCATCATTGCTACTGGATCGGGTGATCCGGTCCGAACCAGGAGCATTTCACCCCTGTATTAACACTTCACATGATCTTGATTCTATCCCTCTGTTTACACAGTTCTAGGCTGCATAAACAGAGGGATAGAATCAAGATCACGTGAAGTGTTAATACCACTTTATAATGCCTTGGTAAGGTCACACTTGGAATACTGCATCCAATTTTGGTCGCCACGATGTAAAAAAGATGTTGAGACTCTAGAAAGAGTGCAGAGAAGAGCGATAAAGATGATTAGGGGACTTATTTGCAAGTAAATAAATAGAATCACTTCAGTGGGTACATTAACAGGGGCATGAAAGGAGCCTCCAATCAGGAGCCCCCAGACAATGATAATATCACCAATTAATTCTTTCAACCCGGAAGCACTTCAGTGCTTCTGACACAAACATGAGCAAGCATGTTTGGCTGAGCTTCCTATCTGGTTTACCTGCTAAAGATGACATCAATCTTGTAAGTCTGAAAGTACAATTCTCCCACCATCACCAGAGTCATGTGAATGGGAGGCCATATAAATTTGATAAATAATATTCTATGAAAAAGATAATACTGTCATAATATGCGTAATCTTGAAAGACAACATTGTATAAGAGGCAAAACCTATCAAATAGATTAGAAGTTTTGTTTTATATTAATATTAAAGGATCTTCAAAAGTGCCAAGCACCACACTGGAAATGACTATGTATTTAGTTGCTATATCGAAGCCTGCAAAGAATTAAATGCAATGTGTTGGTAACAAGAATAGTGAGGTAAAGATGGTAAACCTTTACAATGCCACCTTGACCCAGTACAAAAAATGTTTCATATCAGTCTTTGTAAGAGACCTCTGCAGATTTACTAAAACAGATTTAATTTGATCACTTACATCTTTGCTGTCTTCTTTTGCAAAATCTGTAATCTAATGTGTTAAAATTTTGCACATGATCTTCTGGACATAGTAGCCCTCCCTCCATGTGAAAGATAAAGAGTAGTTGTCAGATTGTATACTACAAATACACTGGAGCACTAATACAATAATTTCCTTAGGCTGTACATTTTTGGCACAAAATGAAAATACTCTTTTCCGTGGCATTTAAAACTAGGTACTTCCCACAGTGGAGTTCCTGTCTGCAAAGTTTTTCTCTCTTGTTGCTATTTGTCAGCCGAAATGTCATTTCATCTGAGATATATGCATTCTAATAAATCTCTTCATTTATAGCCCTGCCGGCATTTTAGCATGTTCAGCGTTACAGGTCACAAGTTGCTCTCAGCCTCCTAGACAAAGATCACTTATCGTCTGGCTTGACGCCATTGTTCATAAGGACCATTAAACAAATCAATTCTATTGATTGTTTGCAAAGAGTTAAGTTACTTTTGACATGTACTGAATTGGAAAAGGCTTGAATGGCAAATAATACAATCAAGAAAAGGTTTTGGCCCTCCTTGTATCTGATGACAGAAGAATTTTACTACTTTAGAAACAAGGCAAATACAATTGCACACAACTGTAATCACTTAGCTGTAATGGCTCCTGAAGTATCTGAGACAAGACAAGAAAAAGTCTCTCTTTGCACAATGTTAAGTGAAAAAAAGTTTTTAAGAACAACTAAAAATGGCTTTGGGGAGAATGGCTTAGTAGAAAACTTAGTAGAAAACTTAGTAGAAATCTACTTAGTAGATTCTATAGAAGATTTAGTGTTAGATTGGTGCAGGGAAAAGAATACGCGAGCAGCGACTGGTCCGTTCAGCACTTTTATTAAGGGAATTAGAACAGCCGACTGTGCTGCCAGGCTCGCCTTATAAAAGGAATTGGCAGGCAAGCTGGCCAATGACAGATCTTCAAATCTCCTGCCGGTGGACTAGCCAATCTGACGGGGATGCCCATATATGGACATAACACCCCTCCCTTCCTAGTTCTTAGTCCGTCTCTCCATTGGTCACGTAAGTGACGTAGGCGGGGCGCCTCCCTGTCCTATCTGACCTGTGCAGATCACTCCACACCATGGTCTCGATATCCTGGGGTGCCACGAGGTCAATGGCCATCTCCAGGACTGCCAATCCACAATGTGCCAGGAACAAGGCTCGTTTGCGGTTGTCCTCCAGGTCTCCATAGCCATTGCCGGGAATTGGCAGAACCTAATCATATAGGCTTTCCACTTCTCCTGATCGGGGTTGAATGGTGCCAGCGAGATTTGTGGCGCTGCCATGGTTCTCGTGCTATCAGCTCTAAGTGACTCCAGCTCAGTGACTTGCTCTGTTGAGTCGGGCTGGGTGGCGATCGTGCCACGAGGTCCTTCGCTGTGGTTCTTGAAATCCTTCGTCGCCAGTGTTAGATTGGCTCAGGGAAAAGAATATGCGAGCAGCGAGTGGTTATAAAGGGAGTCGGCAGGCAAGCCGGCCAGTGACAGATCTTCAAATCTCCCGCCGGTGGACTAGCCAATCCGGCGGGGATGCCCATATACAGACATAACATTTAGCTTCTTGGTTTTTGATGAAGTCAGCCAGCAAAAACTGAGAACTCAGCAAAACAGTACAGGAATAGGTACAGGTAGTCCTTGACTTACAGCAGTTCATTTAGTGACTGTTCAAAGTTACAATGACAGGGGGGGAAAAGTGACTTATGACCACTTTTCACATTTACAACCTTTGCAGCATCTCCGTGGTCATGTGATTTTTCACACAAATGCTTGACAACAATTTCATATTTATGATGATTGCAGTGTCCCAGGGTCACCTTTTGTGACCTTCCAACATGCAAAGTCAATGGGGAAGCCAGATTCACTTAACAATCGTGTTACTAATTTAACAACTGCAGTGATTTGCTTAGCAAATGTGGCAGGAAAAGTCATAAAATGCGGCAAAACTCACTTAACAAATTTCTCACTTAGCAACATGAATTCTGGCAGTGGTGAAATCCAAACTTTTTTACTACCAGTTCTGTGGGTGTGGCTTGGTGGGCGTGGCAGGGGAAGGATACTCCAAAATCTCCATTCCCATCCCACTCCCGAGGCAAGGATATTGCAAAATCTCCATTCCCACCCCACTCTGGGACCAGCTACTAAAAATGTCCACTACCGGTTCTCCAAATTGCTCAAAATTTCTGCTACCGGTTCTCCAGAACCTGTCAGAACCTGCTGGATTTCACCCCTGAATTCTGGGCTCAATTGTGGTCATACGTCGAGGACTACCTGTACTATATCGGCCATAACAGGTTGCCCATTATGAGTAGTGGCTAGCAACTATTTCTGGAGAGTTGGGATGGAGGACATCCATATTCTGGACACCTTCAGTCTCTGGGAATAAGAACCTCACCCATATTTTCCTGCTTTGAGATGAAAACATTTTTTCAGCTTCAGTTGGATCAAGCATTGGTGTCTGGTTTCCATGCTATGGTTTACTTTTTTTTAGGCCAAGCATTCCAATTTGATTGACTGCGCAAAGGTGGGGCCAGTTCTCACCTCATTTTCCTTGCTTTGTCTCGCTAAGATTCTTTGTTTGAAACTCCATAAAAATATTTTTTTAAAAAAAAACACTATTTTTCTCTGAGGGGTCCTTGGTGCTCTCTGAGCTTGCTGGTTTTCTTCAGATGTTTCATTCCCTGAACTAAGTAACATCATCAGTTCTAGAGCCATTAGCACTAATGATAGTACCTAGTTTGGGTAATGAAATGTCTGCAAGAAAACAAGCAAACTTCATCCCAAAGGTGATTTTTCAAGAGGCAACTGGATTTTCTTGTTTTCCTTTGAAGACGTTTCACTTCTCATCCAAGCGAAACATCTTCAAAGAAAAACAAGAAAGTCCAGTTGCCTCTAGAAAAAGCACCTTTAGGGTAACCATGACCTGGATTACTGAGAATCTCCACAGACATCAAGCAAGCTCAGAGAACACCAAGGACCTTTTCATTTCATCTCTGAGCTACAAATATGCTCCTTTATTGGCTTTTTTTCCTCTTCCTGAGCTATCTGATTTTCAGCTGGGCTTTCTTTTATTTTTTAATTAGTCCATCAGACCACTGTTTCCAATCTACTGAGAATGAAGAGGTTTATCCCAGCCACCAATATAGGCCAAATACTGTATAGATGAATTGCTGCCAGTGCAGGGGTGGGTTCTAAATTTTTTTACTACCGGTTCTGTGGGCGTGGCTTATTTTGTGGGTGTGGCTTGATGGTCATGTGACAATTATTTAGGATTTAGCAGAGGTACTGGTCTACCAGGCTTTTAACTGCTTTCAGAGCTGTACCAATCTATCCATTTATTTTTGCAGGCACTCATCTACTCATGTATTTTTGCAGGCACTGGTCTACTCATTTGTTTTCTTTTAACACTGATCAGCTGTAGGGCAGCCCTTTGAAGCCCCGTGGCAAGAGTTTAAACAATTTTTTTCCCTCTAGCCATCAGCTGGGACTCAGGAGGCAGCAATAGATTGGGGATGGGGCCAAATAAAAGGTAAGAATAACGTGGGGGTGGGGGGCACAGGGGTGGGAGACGCGGGGGGGCAGAACCGGTTCAGTGACATCATACCAGCTTGGGAGAACCGGGCCGAACCAGGAGGAACCCACCACTGCTCCAGTGGTTAGAAAAATGACTTTCACAGTAGACTTTTTGAAATGTGAAAAAAACAGTAAAGGGGTAGCTCAGGGAAAGAAAAACCTATTATTGTATAATAAATCAGTCTGTATTTAAAAGAGAAAATTCAGTGGAATAACGAAATAAATCCAGATAGGTAGAGGTTCTATCTATTGAGGGGGATGACAGAGCAAAAGCTAAAGTAGAAGTAATTATTTATGTAACCCACATCTTAGATTTTGAAGTGATCTTCAGAACGAAACAGGGTGGTTTTGTTAGGGTGGCTGCCCTATTTTGTAAAATGCTCAGTCCTTAAAAATGCCTGAATTAGCTGTCTTCTCTTTCTTTTTATGACAATGATGGTAAGAGGAAAAAGAACAAGTTCAAGATAAATGGCAGACAAATTGATGACCTTCAAATTGCTGCCTTCCTGTTTCATTAGTCACTTGCTGTGATTCATCTACAGAGCCTATAATTAAGCTTAGTGTGTGGATACAGCACATTAAGATGTACAAATAAAATAAGGTTATCTGCCTAATGTGATACTTTTGGCTTATTTACAATAGCTGAGGAAGCTATCTCATGGAGAGGGAGTCAAAGAGGGAGAGGGAGTCAAACTATTCTCCAAAGCACCTGAGGGTAGAACAAGAAGCAATGGGTGGAAACTAATCAAGAAGAGAAGCAACTTAGAACTAAGGAGAAATTTCCTGACAGAACAATTAAATATTAGAACAACTTGCCTGCAGAAGTTGGGAATGCTCCAACATGAAATTTTTAAGATGATGTTGGATAACCATTTGTGTGAAGTGGTGTAGGGTTTCCTGCCTGGGCAGGGGGTTGGACTAGAAGACCTCCAAGATCCCTTCCAACTCTGTTATTCTATTCTATTCTATTCTATTCTATTCTATTCTATTCATGTTACATATAACTGGAGTAAAAAAACAAAATTGAATTGGATTGTGGAAAAATATTCTATTCTTTTTATTAAAAGTTGTCCCATCCTCACTCATCTCCTCCAATGTCATGATAATATACATCATTTCAGTGGTTATTTTTATTCAAATTAAAGTAGTTAATTATGAATTTAAGCAAAAGATTGCAAATTCAGCCTTTAAAGATTGTAATACCTTTAACCAGTATTAATTATGATCAGAAGTGGAATCTACACACCTTCACTACAGGTTCAGAAGTGCACGCATCGTGCACACACATCACATGCATGCAGGGACTCTCTGTGCATGCGCAAAGCCTTCTGTCATGTACAGAGAGTAAAAAACAGGTTACTTCCTAGTTAAAATCAGGAAGTAACGACGACCAGGAGGGTGGGCAGAGCCTCACACTGCCATCGCTACCGGTTCTCCGAACCACCGCCCACCATCCTTACAGGTTCAGCCGAACCGGTCCAAACCAATAGCATTTCACCCCTGATTACAATTCAAGCATGGATGTTATGATGAAGCTATTTCACAATTTGGACAATTGGGAAGTTAGAAGAAATTGAGACTCTCCTTCAGGAAGAGCCACTCTTATAGCCTTTGGTAGTATATCTTCTATCACTATTTTGATACATTCTTTGTCTCTAAACCATGGATGTCAAACTTACAGAGTCACATTGCCATCACATGACATATTGTGATGTTTTTCCCCTTCACGGAGCTGGGGTGGGTGTGGCTTGCACATGAAGCGTCCAGCCTGCGGGCCGCCAGTTTGACACCTCTGCTCTAAACCATGGAAACGACTGCTGTAAGACAACAGGAATATCCACAGAATTCCAGCTGACCAATTTGATCTTCACTAACAGCCAACCTACAACATGGGAACTTGGTACACGATATATACTATGCATAAATGCATGCAAAAACTGAATTTTGGAACCAGGGATGTATATTATTGTTTTGTAAGTATAAGAACATTTCAACTAATTTGCATTAACACATTCAAGACCATTGGGTTAGAAACAGTTCATTGGAAAATATGCTTGTTAGTAGATTTGATTAAGATTAATTTGACTAATATGTATGGATCAGGCAAAATCCATTTCAACTCAGTGCTTGCAAAAGCTTTACTTTATTCAGAATGCTCAAATACAGAGTTGACAGATTCTCTAACTATCTTCAGGATTTGATTTGATTTGATTTGATTTGATTTGATTTGATTTGATTTGATTTGAATGGTGGCTTATCTCATCAGAGTGACCCATGGTCATGTGATCAAAATTCAGATGCTTGGCAACTGGTTCATTTTTTTTTTTTTAAATTTGATTTATATGCCGCCCTTCTCCGGAGACTCAGGGCGGCTTACAATGCGTTAAGCAATAGCCTTCATTCTTTTGTATATTTTATACAAAGTCAGCTTATTGCCCCCACAAACTGGGTCCTCATTTCACCTACCTTAGAAAGGATGGAAGGTTGAGTCAACCTTGAGCCTTGGAGAGATTCGAACCAGCAGAAATTGCAGGCAGCTGTGTTAATGACAGGGTGCACCAAACCACTGTACTATCAAGGCTCTTAATATGACTGTTGCAGTGTCCTGGGGTTACATTTTTCAATGCTGTTGTATATAATTTTGAATAGTCACTAAAACTGTTGTAAATCAAGGATTACCCACATTTGCTTCAAGCTCGTTTCTGTGGTACACTACAAGCGCTATAGTTTCTGATGAATTATTTATTTTATTGTATCACCCCTGACTGCAGCAGTACAATTATACTTGATGACTCAATGGACATCTATCTTTGAGATGACTTGATTAATACAACATAGTTCTTCGGGATCATTGTTGGGGATGTGGAGGAATGGGATTGAAGCAGGGGAGAAATGCTCCCGGTTCGGACCGGAATGCCCAATCCGGTAGCGATGGCAGTGGGTGGTTCGGAGAACCGGTAGCAAAAATCCCTGTGCCCTCCCCCCATGTCCAGCTGAGCCATGCGATCGTCAGAGGCTGTTTTTTTTTTCTTTTAAAAGCATTTTTTTCTGCAACCTCTTCGGCCGAAGAGGTTGTAGGAAAAAAAAATGCCTTTAAAAGCCTCTGGCATCCCAGCTGAGTTGCCTGATCCTCAGAGGCTTCTAAAAGCATTTTTTCTGCAACCTCTTAAGGTTGTAGAAAAAATGCTTTTAAAAGTAAAAAAAAAAAAAGTTGGCCATGCCCACCCAGTCACATTACCCCACCACCACCAAGCCATGTCCACAGAACTGGTAGTAACAAACTTTAGATTTCACCCCTGGATTGAAGCTTAATAAATGACATGGTTTCCTTCACGTGTGCAAAAAGCATGTTCTTGAGCCTGCCTGTCTATAGCCCATGATACCTTCTCTCCCCCATACCATTTAGCAGTGTTTCTCAAAGATTGGCAACTTGAAGACATGTGGACTTCAAGTTCCAGAATTCTCCAGCCAGCATGGAAGCAAAGAGAAGGAGAGGGATATAGCATATTCTGTTAGTGCGGGGAAACTATTCTATATATATTTAAAAAAATATATTAAAATGATTCTGCCTATTTTGAGTCCCAATCCTGTCCTTCAAAAGGTGCACTAAGGATTTGACATAAAAATGCACTAAAGTCTAACAAACTGCTTTTTTTTTTTTTTTTTTTTTTTTTTTTTTTTTTTGATCAGGAGTTACTGTCTTTCTCTCTCTCTCTCTTTCTCTGGCCATGTTTCCTCTAGGATCAGCTCTTGGTTGTTTCATACCACAGAGAGGGCAACAGCTCAGAATAGGAGAGCCACCCATTCGCTCTCCTTTGTTACACTACTTGTGGATGTAGACTGCATCTCAGTCTATACATCAAATGATAGAAAAGGTTTGGTCTGTTTAAAACAGAGGAAGAGATCTACAGACGAAGGTTAAAAGAGCAGGGTTATCCATCAATCCTGAGAAATGTAATTAAAGTTGAAGTTCTAGGATCTGGTGAAATATGAAAGAATTTGAATCCTTCTCCAATCTCTTTATAGAGACCTTTTTATTTATAGTAGAATAGCCCCATCTTGTGACCTGCCTGGAGGATTGTATTTTCTTTTGGATTTTTCTCTTTTGAATAATTTGCCAGGTGTAAGTATATTGTGAACCGGGCAGCTCTGTAAATGATATTCAACAATAAATATTTGTATATTAATAATTAAAGTATAGAAGTGTTTTTAACATTTCTTCCACTGATTTAATAAGATTTGTCTTTATTTGTCTCCTGCGAGATTAGTTATTGCCTAAGAGGAGGCAAGAGGAATTAGGTTAAATCCCGTAGAGACCCGTCCTCTGTGCTACATGGGCTGTAGAAATTATTTCAGCACTTGCTTCTATCTTTACTTACCAGAAAAGCATCAGCATGTGAGACATCTAGGGTAGGTGATAGATGTAAGGCGAGGTGCTATTTCCCTAGCCCCCTTCAGAAGATTGGAGGAACTAACAAGTCTTGTCCCAGAGCAGTATGTGAACACCAAGGAAATTCTAGGAAAGGAAATCTGAGATGACCAATCTTCTACAACACAGGCCTCAACTATAGAACATTTCCTTTTCCACTTTTTTTTTTAATTGTCTGATTATCAGCTCTTCAAGGTAAACCAGACTAGAAAACTGCAATTATGAATGGTAATACTACTTTTATTGTAAGGTTACACTAATAGAATCTTGCAAGTCTGAATGAGCCTTTCCCTTCCCTATCTTTATCCTAAAGAGAACTAAATGTTCCAATATTTCAGGGGCGGCTACAAAGAAGAGGGGGTCAACCTATTCTCCAAAGCACCTGAAGGCAAGACAAAAAGCAATGAATGGAAACTAATCAAGGAGAGATCCAATCTAGAACTAAGGAGAAATTTCTTGACAGTTAGAACAATTAATCAATGGAAGGACTTGCCTCCTGAAATTGTAAATGGTCCAACACTGGAAGTTTTTAAGAAGAGATTGGATAACCATTTGTCTGAAATGGTATAGGGTTTCCTGCCTAAGCAGAGGGTTGGACTAGAAGATCTCCAAGGTCCCTTCCAACTCTGTTATTCTATTCTATTCTATTCTATTCTATTCTATTCTATTCTATTCTATTCTATTCTATTCTAAGAAGGGTCAAGTTCGAGAGGCTTTCTCAAATTACATTTCTGCCTCAAATTCAAATTTATTTTATCTGACTATTGTCTTGATAGAGGCTTTTCCTCCTATTCTTCAAGGTTATTCATACCACCCATTACACTGACACAATGTTTGCTCCTTACTTTTCCATGGAATAGAAAGTCAAGAAAGAAGCAGATTAGTTTTCTTGAAGTCCGAACTGATTGCTTGTAGACAGCTTTAAAATTAGACCAATGGATGCACGTGGCTGTTGGTCATTCCTAATTTAAGTAGAAGCATTGCAGAGGATTCCAATCATCTACCAGCCTGAAGACTGCAGTTCTATCAATACAATTAGTAGAATAGCAACTCAAGTTCAAATGAGGTACTAATATCACTCTATAAAGCCTTAGTAAGACCACGCCTAGAATACTGCATCCAGTTTTGGTCACCACATTATAAAAAAGATGTTGACATTCTAGAAAAAGTGCAGAGAAGAGCAACCAGATGATTAGAGGACTGGAGACTAAAACATATGAAGAATGGTTACAGGAACTGGGCATGGCTAGTCTAGTGAAGAGAAGGACCAGGGGAGACATGATAGCAGTGTTCCAATATTTGAGGGGCTGCCGCAGAGAGGAAGGGATCAAGCTATGTTCCAAGGCACTTGAAGGCCAAGGAACATAGTACAAGGCACAAGGAATAATGGATGGAAACTGATCAAGGAGAGATTCAACCTAGAAATGTTCTGACAGTGAGAAGAATCAACCAATGGAACAGCTTGCCTTAGGAAGTTGTGAGCTTCATCACTGGAGGCTTTCCAGAAGAGATTGGACTGCCATTTTTCAGAAATGGTGTAGGGTGGGGAGGGAGTTTGAACTAGATGACCTACAAGGTCCCTCCCAACTCTGTTAATCTTATCAAACATTGTCCCAAGCAGAAAAACACTATCTCAACTTTAGTGCTGGTCTCCCAAAGCAAACAGTTCCCATTACATTTCACTCAGCTACAAACTATTAGTATTTTTCTTTTCAAAGTGAGAGCATGCTTTAATTTATCTTTGAAGATAAGGGGATGTTGGGTCTGAAGAAAAGCAACAGAGAGACTTCACTAAGTACTGGTACTTCCAATTTATCAAATGCTGATTTTGAAAATAGCCCCAAGCAAGAGACTTAAAGTATTATACTTTATAGATGAATGGCCAGTAAACATTTAGGAACTTATCTGTCATGGTCTAGTTTTGCTTCCAGTTATAAATAATGAAACCAGAATTTTCTTCAGAATTCATAGGAAAAGGAGGTTAGGCTCATAGCTTAGATATGAATCCACTTTTAATTACATTAGTACCGGTACCAAGATAAAACTGAAATGATTCTTAGGCTTGGCAGCAGGTTAAAGGGCTGATTGTGTGTCCTTCATAGACATAAAAGGTCAATGCAAAGCACATAAAAATTTCCAGGCTATTAAATTTAAAGGTTGATTGTATTATATTGCCAGCATAATGCAGTGAGACTGGGGAAATGGCAAAAGGAATTCTGTGTTCTTTGGTTATGCTGACAGCCCAGCCTGATGCCTCTTTATTCACATGTCAGGTTCATTTACTTCAATGGGTTCCCTCCCAATAACTGTGGATGGAAGTGCAGATTGAAATGACTCTCCTCCTACATACTCTATTTAACTTAGTGGAACTTACTTCAGAGTGAATATGCACAGAATAAAGCTGTTTACTACTTTGGGAGAAATATTCTTCAGGACAAGGAACTATTAATTGCTCTCCTCTTCCCTCAAATAGGAAGTTCCAGGATGCTGGTGTCATTTGGAAGAAAATTCCCACAAGAACTTCTGCAATCATTGGCTTCTTTGATTGATTGATGATAGATGATAGATAGATAGATAGATGATAGCAAATATTTATATATAGTATGTTTCCCCAACAATATCACTTACCCCAAAAGTAAGTCCTAGTTTGATTTTTACACGTGCGCCCAACTGGCATCTTCTGCACCAGTTGCACCCTTTTCCAGACCGAGATGCCCTCGCCACGGTCACCCACGCCCTTGTTACTTCTCGGTTGGATTACTGCAATGCCCTTTACATGGGGCTGCCCTTGGGATGCATCAGGAGGCTCCAGCTGGTCCAGAATGCAGCCACGCGGGTAGTTACGGGAGTTCCTCGTTACTTCCGTGCAACACCTCTCCTGCACGAGCTGCACTGGCTGCCGGTTGCTCTCCGGGTCCGTTTCAAGGTGCTGGTGCTTACCTATAAAGCCCTACATGGCTTAGGCCCGGGGTACTTGCAGGACCATCTTCTGCCTTCCTCCCACCATCCCATGCGCTCCCACAGAGCAGGCCTCCTCAGGGTGCCGTCGGCCAAACAATGTCGATTGGCGGCCCCCAGGGGGAGAGCATTCTCTGTCAGAGCGCCGACCCTCTGGAATGGTTTGCCCACCGAGCTCAGGATAGCCCCGGACCTCCTCTCTTTTCGCCGCGAACTGAAGACGTGGCTCTTCTGTCAAATAACTTGATCTGCTAGGGGTTGCACAAACTGTAATAATTTTAAATATGGTTTTTAAGGGGTTTTTAACTTATTTTGTTATTTTGTGATTTGTATTATTGATTGTTGTTGTAAGCCGCCCTGAGTCCTTCAGGAGAATGGCAGCATATAAATCGCAAAAATAAATAAATAAATAAATAAATAAATAAATAAATAAATAAATAAATAAATAAATGCCCTACCACCCCAAAATACGCCGTAATTAAGACCCCACTCACTCCAGGGTGCACATGTAAAAATTAAGCTAAGGTGGGGATGGTGGGGTGGAGCTGCCGTACTACATATTTTCAGATAGTTGCAGGCAGGCCTCGCATACCATGACACCTGCTTTGCCGACCCATTTCTAAAGTTCCTGAAGGCCTCTGATAGCAAAAAGGAGGCTGGGGGTGATGCACGCAAGTGAGGTAAGTCAGTGGACAACATCCCCTGAAAATAAAACCTGGTGTCTTTTTTGGTGGCAAAAAAAATATAAGTCTTGGTCTTATTTTCAGGAAAACATGGGTATAAGTGAAATTACGCACTTAATTCATTCCTAGCAATCTGTAAATTGACAGCATTTCAACATAAAACTTAAGAGGTGTTATGTTCATTATTTTTAGTTTTGTTGCATGCCACCCAGAGTCATTTTGGGTGAGATAGATGGGTATAGATAAATACAATTACAAACTGGATTTGAGTCAGCAATAAAATATGGCTATATCATTTTTTAAAAGGCAAACATATAATTAGGCTGCATCACGAGTAATATCATTTCCAAATCACAGGAAGTTTTGAATTGGTCACCACGCTTTTAAAAAATATTCATACAATCTGGAATAGTCAGAAAAAAGACAGCAATGATTTATTTTATTTATTTTATTTTGTCGAGTACATATTAGATAATATATACTGCTCAAAAAAATAAAGGGAACACAAGCAGAAGACATCCGAGATCTGAATGAATGAAATAGCCTTATTAAATACTTTGTTTGTTACATACAGTAGTTTATACACTGCTCAAACAACTAAAGGGAACACAAAACTACTGTATGTAATGAACAAAGTATTTAATAAGGCTATTTCATTCATTCAGATCTCGGATGTCTTCTGCTTGTGTTCCCTTTATTTTTTTGAGCAGTGTATATAAGTATAAGCATGGATTGGATACATAAAATAGGTACAAATAGAAGAAACATTAGGACAGGGAAGGTAGGCATGCTGGTGCTCTTATGCATGCCCCTTACAGACCGCTTAGGAATGGGGTGAGGTCAACAGTAGACAGTTTTAGGTTAAAGTTTTGGGGGGGGGGGTTGGGATGAGACAACAGAGTCTGGTAGTGCATTCCAGGCATACAACAAAACTAAAAACAATGAACATAACACCTCTTAAGTTTTATGTTGAAATGCTGTCAATTTACAGGTTGCTAGAAATGATTTAAACTAAGTCCTATGAAGAAAGATTGAATTAGGGATATTTAATGTTGAGAAGAGAAAAATATGCAGCAGTATTAAAGATCCCAAAACAGCAACAGAAAGCTAGTCATTTTCTCTGTCAATCCAGAGTATAAAACATGAAATTATGATTCAGAGTTGGAGGAAACCAATTTTTGATGTTAAAACTTTTTAACAATTCAGGACAATTAAACAGGGGCACCAAATAGGGGTAATAGGCTCCTCTTTGATAAGTGTGTTCAGATAGAGAAAATGGGCCATTAGGTTGGGATGCATTAGTCCAGATTGAGTTTGTTTGTTTGTTTGTTTGTTTGTTTGTTTGTTTGTTTAGCAAATTTATGCATTGCCCATCTCATTCTCTAAGTGAGTCTGACTGGTAACAGATTCACTTAGACAATTTAAACCTAAATGATAGTTTTCAATTCTCTGATTCCATGATTTTCTGATGTAAATCTTACAAGTAAATCACACATTAGGTATTATGAAAAAAGCATGAGATTTTAGTTTAATTCAAATGAAGCAGGAACAAGGGTGTTAGCAATGTTATTCTTGCATCATACTTCATATGCAGAATATAAAAATCTATAACAGAGAAAAGTTATTACCCATATTAGTGTCAGAATTTGGATTTTCAATTGTCTGCACAGCATACACAGATAAGAGGCAGTTTTCCATTATACAGTATATTTGCCATGCACACATGGAGGATAAAACAACAGAATGTGTGTAGAATTTGTAGTGGCCCAAACGCTCTGCCAGAGAAAACGGGTTCCAGAGCTCCATTTTCAGCTACGACGGCATCCTGCCACCCTCTGCCAGTGAAAATGAAGCTCAAAGGGGCTGCATGCAGCTCCCAGAGCTCCGTTTTCACTGGGAAAGGGTGATAGGTGGTCATCACAGCTGAAAGTGGAGCCTGGGAGGGCCGCATGCTGCCCTCCTGAGCTCCGTTTTCACTGGCAGAGGTACCACGGGCTGGTCCTTCACTGTTTCCAGGGTGGCTCCGAAGGCCATATCTAAGCACGCCTCAGTTCTTGGTCCACTAAGCTATTATTTAAAATAAATTGTTATTCAATTGTATTGAATTTTAAGAGCCAATTTTGTGTAGTGGCTGAGATGTTGTCTTGGAAACCAGAGATTTGTGAACTCAAGGCCTCCCTTAAGAATGAAAACTGATTGGGTGACTTTGAGCCAATTGCTCTTTCTCTTAAGTAGAATATGTATATGTGATATGTATCAGTGGTGGGTTTCAATATTTTTACTACCGGTTCTGTGGGTGTGGCTTGGTGGGCGGGCATGACTTGGTGGGCATGGCTTGGTGGGCATGGCAGGGGAAGGATACTGTAAAATCTCCATTCCCACCCCACTCCAGGGAAAGGATATTGCAAAATCTCCATTTCTTCCCGATCAGCTGGGACTCGAGAGGCAGAGAATAGATGGGAGCAGGGCCAGTCAGAGGTGGCATTTACTGGTTCTCCAAACTATTCAAAATTTCCACTACCGGTTCTCCAGAACTGGTCAGAACCTGCTGAAACCCACCTCTGATATGTACAGAGGTGTACATACATACATACATACATGCATGCATGCATGTATATATGTACGTTGGGATAAAATATAATAGTGATAACATGCACCCATGACTTCAAAGTGTTATAAAGTGTTTGTGGCTGAAATATATATTGTGGTAGCTCCTAAAAAAATCAGATCTTTGCCATGAAATGAACACTCAGGGTAATGATAAGTGGTATTATTTTAAGCCATTGTTGAGAGTTTATTCTTCAGCCAATTATACTATATTTTATTTCCCCTTATTGGAATGGTGGCAATTGCTTCTAGGATCACAGAACTATTCCCCGCCCCTTCGTCCAGTACTCTTCAATATCTTCATCAATAATTTAGACAAGGGGATAAAAGGGAAACTCATCAAATTTGCAGGCAACACCAAGCTGGCAGGAATAGCCAACACTCCCAAATATAATCTCAAGATACAGAAGTATCTTGACAGACTTAAATATTGGGCCCTATCTCACAAAATGAAATGCAATGGTGAGAAAAGTAAGGTTGTGCATATAGGCAAGGAAAATCAAATGCACAGGTATAGTATATGTGGTACCTGACTGAATAGTAGTAATTGTGAGAGGGAGCTTGGACAATCACTTAAATATGAGCCAGTAGTGTGCTGCAGGTGCCAAAAAAGGAGAGGGATAAAATAGGATCACATGAAGTATTAATATCATTTCACAATGCCTTGGTAAGACCACACTTACCAAATATTGCTTCCAGTGTTGGTCACCACGATATAAAAAAGATATTGAGACTCAGTGTAGAGAAGAGTAACAAAATGATTAGGGACTGGAGACTAAAACATGAAAAAAAAGTTGTGGGAATAGGTTATATCTAATCTAGTGAAAAGAAGATCTAGATGTGATCAGTGTTCCAATAACTAAGGGGCTACCACAAAGAAGAGGGGGTCAACCAACTTCAGGTTCCAAAAACCTGAAGGCAGGACATGGAATGGAATGGATGGAAACTAATCAAGGAGAGAAGCAATCTAAAACTAAGCAGAAATTTCCTGACAATGAAAACAACTAATCAGTGGAATCAACTTGCGTCCAGAAAACCTCCAATACTGGAGGTTTTTAAGAAGAGATTAGACCACCATTTGTCTGGAATGGTATATGGGCTCCTGATTGAGCAGGGTTTGGACTAGAAAGTCTCTCCCAACTCTCTTATTCTGCTATATATGTATGTATGTATGTAAAAACATATTATAATGGTAACATGCACCCATTTGTTGTAACAACAAATTGCTTAGAAAAATTGCAGGCACCTGGGCTGCCTTCTTTGCCTCCCATTTGAACCTTTCCCCCAGCATTAGCATGGCAAAGTCACCAATAAAGCTGCAACCTCGTAACTAATATCAGAGGCGACACGTTTTTAAAAAGCTTTGCAGCCACTAGCAAACAGAGTAAAGCAACTGAACAAAATAAATTGTTTTTCCTTCAAAGGGACTGAATTGGGGGGGGGTGAGGCAGGAGGAGTATACAGGCACAGCAAGGAAAATCGCAGTATGGACAGTTGCAGATTACCTATAACTGTATAATTATTGTAGAAATACCGTAGTAATTGGTGTACTAATATAGAAATAATAGTAATAGAAGAGAGGATCGAGACAACAGAACAGCTCACATATGTATTTGTAAGTGATACGTTTCATTTTTATATCTTTTTATTTTTTCAAAACAAAACATCTTTCCAAGTATAAGGAGTATACTTAAAAACCACCTGCCCAGCATCCAGTGGTTTTGTGGCTCTTTTGAGTCTGGGTCAGTCTAATTATGTATAGTTTAAAAAAGAATTTGATAATCCCCAAAATGGGTTCAAGATTTTTGGTATTGCAAAAGTTCTTTGAAGTCGTCTGCTACCACCATATTGTTAAAAATGGACACCTTCTAGGTCATTCTGTTGCAAAAGAAAGAGCTCAAAGAAGACCTGCTGTGTAGCCTTTTTGAAGGTTCTGATTTATATTTCCTTTCTGGCATTCAGAACAAACTTCCCCAGCTGAGTTGCAACAGTATAAATTGGGGGCTAGCCAACTAGTGAAACCAATGTGTCATTTGCCATTAAGATGTAGGAATGAATAACTTTCAAACACCACAAGACTTACTTTGCTTTCTAGTAGGAACAAATGAAGTCATAATTGGCCAAAGTCCTATTAGATTCTCAGTCTTCAACTCTTTTTTTTTTTCTCCTTAAGGCCAGTTTCATCTTTTAACATTTGTATTAAATGCACACTACATAAAAGGTCAAATAAATTAAGCAGCTCTGATGGAAATGACAACTTTGTTCCTTTGTGGGCTTTGCTCAGGAATCGATCACAGGAATATATATATTCAAGTACATGTTTAATAATGGCACCAAGCGAAGTACTGTCATCAATGGGGGGATTAAAATATGTTTAAACCAACTATTCTGGAAATAATTTTCTTTTTGTTCAAAATGGTACTCTGGATTAGGAAGGTTGAGAATAAGAATTTTTCTCATCCCTAATTGAAATTGCTTTCATTATCCATGGGTAAAAGTATAAGAATGCCTCTAGAGCAACTATCTTTTCTAGAACATATTCTTCAGGTATTGTATGAAATAACACAAAAGCATAACACACAAATGTAAAATATAGGAGAAAACCTACATAATAAAATGCAAAGGAAGTAAAAAGATAATGAGGTAAAAATCTAATACAAAAATCAACCAAATAAAATAAAGCAAAATTTACAAAATTAAACTAGTCAAGCAATGAAATAAAAGATATATTAGCAAATACACTAGTAATGTTAAGACAACTTATTTCAACAAAGATAGAGCAACTATCTTGAGTTAGGAAAGGTTATATTTTTCCTTCATGAATCAGATTAAAAGGATTATTCAACAAAAATTGAACCATGGAATTTAACAGTTTCCAACAATGCCTATATTTCCATCCCTGTAAACCCAGAAAAGAATTAAGAACTGTCATCAACTTTCTCAGAGGTCACGAAACTCAGAGTTACACTGAGTATTCCTACAGCCCAGAATAGTCCCTTTGGACTATTAATAGTAGTAATTTCCTTCAAATCTTAAAGAAGGCATGTTACTTAAAATCTCCCTGAGAGCTCTAGACATATTAGATATTTTCTTTCTTCTGATCCACCCTAAGAATAGTTCATGAATCGTTCTATCACTGCCTTTAAATTCAACCATCATTTCTAATTTTTTTTTTTATTCCTCATTGTCCTGCTTTTGTTGTTGTTAGTTGCGAAGTCATGTCGAACCCATCTCGACCCCATGGACAATGTTCCTCCAGACCTTCCTGTCCTCTACCATCCTCTAGAGTCCATTTAAGCTCATGCCTACTGCTTCAGTGACTCCATCCAGCCACCTCGTTCTCTGTCGTCCCATTCTTCTTTTGCCCTCCATTGTCCTGCTACTTTACTTCTTTAAAAAATAACAAAATAATCTGTAATCTTAAAAAAGAAACTTAAAGAAATAGAAACACTGAGTAAAAGTATAAACTAAGAAAGAAAAGGAAAAAGAAAAAAAATCTATCTTATATTTTATGTTTATCAAGTCACTGGCTTACCAATGAATTAACTGTTATAATATGAACAGCACATCTTAATGTAAAATATCTCAGAATCTCTGCCATATTTCAGCATCTCTTTGCAATTTTACTCATTGACTGGTAGAAAATATTGCCCTTTCTGAAATACATCACACATTTCCAACAGCCATTTCTTGATGTCTGAAATAATATCATTTTCCATTTCTTGCTATAATTCTTTTTACCACCCTGTATGCTCAATACAACTACCATTCCTGATAAACAGTTAAATTCCAAAGTTTTGGTATGTAACTCAACATTACATTAACATCTTTGTAGTTCACTAATCTTTATAAATTAGGGAAAAGTCTAGTGAAAGTCTAGTCTAGTGAAAAGAAGGTCTAGGGGTGACATGATAGCGGTGTTCCAGTATTTGAGGGCTGCCACAAAAAAGAGGAGGGTCAACCTCTTCTCCAAAGCACCAGAAGGCCAAACAAGAACCAATGGATAGAAACTAATTAAAGAGAGAAGCAACCTAGAACTAAGGAGAAATTTCCTGACAGTGAGAACAATTAATTGTTCAGTGGGATGGTTTGCCTTCAGAAGTTGTAGGTACTCCATCACTAGAGGTTTTTAAGAAGAGATTGGACAGCCATTTGTTTGAAATTATATAGGGACTCCTGCTTGAGCAGACGGTTGGACTAGAAGACTTCCAGGGTCCCTTCCAATTCTGTTGTTCTGTTTTTCTGTTATCCTTATATATGAACTAACATATAATATATCAGCTATTTCCAGGAATGGATCTATTAGCATGCTTGTTGCCATCCATGAAACATTTGCAGTCTTCTCTTTCAATAAGCCATTACACTAAGAGCACTTCAGCTCACTAGAGTTCCTATGATATTGTCTGAAAAGATTGAGAACAGCTTCCATGGTGTGTTGTCAATTCTCTGCTAATTAGCCAACATTCCTCATATAGAAAGTATCAATTGAATGAAGTCATGATTGTCTGAAAAAATGACAACCAACCTTGACTCCTGCTGATAGGATGTTGTAGTGACAATGTGGAAGACCATTCGTTTTTTTTTATTTTATTTTTTTTGTCTTATGCATCAAACAAACATTAAATCTATAGCGTTCTACATCACAGCGCGAGAAGTAAAATTGTCCTATTACATACATAAAATAACCAAGAAAAATCTATTACGTATACCAAATAACATGTTATCATATACATCAGTTTGCTGCTCGGTTTGACATCCAATTGTACCATTGACTCCAAGATATATAATAGTCTGTGTCCCCTCATCCTTTCAGTATCATACTAAGCCGATCTGATTCCACACAGTTCATTATCTTCTGTATTACTACTTGTTCGGGTGGGCTGACATCTATCTTCCAATATTGGGCCCATGCCAATCTTGCAGCTATTGTTATATGTAGCAACAGGTACCATGTCATTTTGTTTACATTTTCGAGTCTTATCCCTAATAAAAATACCTCAGGACGCAGTTGTATACGCTGCCCCAACATCTCATTAAGCCATTTCTGAATATTCTGTGGAAGATCATTGTTATTTCAAGGAGTTTAGTGACAAATTTTGATTTCTTTTTCATATTAAGAAAGGTTTAAGAGTTTAAAACACATTCTCAGCTAACATTTTTGCTGGTCACACTTGCTTGTTGAATAAAGGAGAAGACGTGGTGGGAGAAATCTTCACATAGCTGCAAAGCTTACCTGTGAAAGTCTCAGACTTTGAGTCATGTGCCATCAATTTAAGATCAGGTTTTGCAGTCTTGTGCCCATAGAAATAGGGCCATGAAGTCATGGTGCCAGGTTTTAATAAAAACTCTAATATTGGCCTTTAAGCTGGGAGCTCCTGCATAGAACCTAACACTGGGTTCTGTAGAAATTGGCCAGCCTTGGGGTATCTCTACTGTTTTATTAAGCAGTTTCTGGCAGCTTCTAAAAATATTTAGGTATCATCTTTCTTGTTATGTATGCATTTTATGATATGCTTTTAAATTTGCTTGCCACAGTTACACAATAAAGCTTAAAATCTCTTTATTTACAATGTGCATATTGTTTCTGGACTCAAATTAATCCATTGCACTGACAATTAGCAAAACAGATGTAGTGTGCTCTGTGTGTGTGTGTGTGTGAGAGAGAGAGAGAGAGAGAGAGAGAGAGAGAGAGAGAGAGAGAGAGAGAGAGAGATCTTCAAATACTAGTAAGTAGCTTTGTGTGAAACTCAAAAAGCAGACAATAAGAACTACACATTCTAATTAGCCAGCCAAAGATAATGTTCTGGCAGCAACATTTTGGACCAGTAAAAGCTTCAGGAGGTTTTCAACTGAAGACTGACATAGAAAGCATTATAACACTAATTGGAAAAAGTGTCCCAGGCTAAATAGAACATATTATGGAACATTTATTTATTGGTAGCAGTGCTTATATGCCATGCAACTGTGAAAACTCAATATATCATAAGATCATTTGACATTAAAAAAAAATTGTGCCATGCTAGGAAAGGATGTTCTTAATTCAGTGTGGTGCTCACACTCTAAATCTGTGCCCAAAACATTAGAAGACAGAAAAGATTTGGAGAGTGCGTAGGAAGTGGAAGAAAATAATCCATTCTTCCAGGAGTCTCTCGTCTGTTGGCAAATAGATACAGTCAAATGCTTTTATATTATACAGAATTTAAATGTAAGAGAATTTGTTGTGAATGTATCCTCAAATTGCATATTTTCCTAAAGCTGCAGTTCTCCATTCAAATTTACATACTAAAATAGCTATAATAGGAAAAGATGCACAACTGGGGGAAAATGTGTGCATGAAAATCAGTATAATTACAATGGAACAGTGATTTAATGGCCCATTCAGAGGGATCTGTTAAATCAAAATGTCTAAAATTACATTTTTACATCAGTTTATATAACCAGCTTTTGGTGTCATATTCAAGAAAGCCTCAACAGACAAACCCTCAACTTAAATGAGAGTGAAATCCAAACAAAAGAAAACTTCACTGTATCCAAAGCACATTGAAGTGAAGTCCATTAAAGTCTACCAAGCATTTGCTCTATTTAAAACTATTAATATTCTCAAGTTTTCTAATTTGTCAGACTGATTCAATTTAATAGACTAGATCCCATGCATTCAAAACTGAGTCTGAGATGAACCAGAAACAGATTGATTCATACCATCCTTATTTCTGTATGGTATGCCAACTGATATGCAGTAAACATCCCATTGATTGGGATCATTGTCTTTGGCAGAACTTCTAAGAAACCTTTGCAAAGTGATCTAAAAGCCATATTTCAGAACTATTGTTAAACTAATTTGAAAGAGAACTCTTTTTAAGAAATCCAAGTAGCAGAATTAGAACAAAGATATTATCCAATATCAGATGATTCAAATGATATATTCCCAGAAACTGAAACAGTGCTGTTTAATTTATAGATAACACAACCCTAGCTAGTTAAAGCATGTTGAGCCTCAAAGAAAATGCAGACATTTCTATGATAAAGTCTTTGATTTGGTGTGGAAAAGAAATATGCTCTGAAATTCTGGGACATCCTGTATATTTGTGTATTTTCTATGCATAATACAATCAGTAAATCTCATTTCTCTAAATGTCAGGCTAAATATAATCTCTCTGACCTAACTGAGCTCAGATAGGTCACAAAGCACTTTATTCAGTGGCATTTTTCTTCTTCTTTTTTTATCAAAGGTTATTGCTCAAATCATACTTTTGTTCTGGAGAAGTCCTTCCTGTTCATCAGAGAGAGTGAAGTACACATGAAGAAATTCAAGCGTATGGCAATCTTCCCCTCAAGAAAAAACATTTTCTTTCTTTCTTTTTTCTTTTTAAAATCTTAATCATGATAAAACTCACATGAACAGAAGTATGTCTAAAGCATCCACCTTTCATCAGCTTATTCCACTTATATATCCAGAACAAACACTCTTCAAACCAACCCTTTGCTGAATGTTTCAAAAGCAAAAGAACAACCAGTCCAGTTAATTAACCCAGAAATGGCAATTGCCATAGCTAGGAAGCAAAAAAAGCAAGGAAACAGGATTGCTTCAGTTCATGTGTTTATTAATGAAGGCAGGGGTGCTATTCAGCAGTTTCTGACAGGTTTTGGAGAACCGGTAGTGGAAATTTTGAGTAGTTCGGAGAACTGGCAAATACCCCTTCTGACTGGCACCAGAGTGGGGAGGGATTGAGGATTTTGCAGTATCCTTCCCCTGCCATGCCCATCAAGCCACACCACCAAGCCACGCCCACAGAACCAGTATAAAAAATTGTGGAGAAATCCAAGTCAACTCTTTCTTCTGCCACGTAAAAAAAGTGGCTAAATACCCTAACCATGAACATTAATGAATGTTTCTCCATAAAGAAAAGCCCAAACTCAAGCAATTGAGTTGGACATCTGGAACATTGTTTTTCCTCTGAAAAACAGAGAATATACTTCTCTTTAAAAGGCTCAGAGTACCCTTCTTATTAGAACAGCTTTTTTGTGGCTATTAAATTGCACAAATAAATTAGTGTTGTTTGAAGGAAATTGGAAGCAGGGGAATAAAAAAAAATAACATGCACTTGTGATCCATGGTCTAGGGCAGTGTTTTTTCAGAAGTGTTTAACTTGACAATTTTGCGGTGTGCATCCATTTAAATCTTCTCATATTTAAACCTGACCATTTTTTCCCTATTTGAGATGGCAGGTTAAAATGTTTTAAAAGAGTGGTGCCTTTATTAATTTTTTTCCCAGGAAAACTTAAACTACTAGTTTCACCCTTATGTCTTTCCTGGTAAAAGTAAGTAAAGCCATGAGAAAAAAGGTGGAAAAGTTCAGTCTCGGTTATCAAGTTGACATCAGAACTGCAAGAACCATACCCTTTGAGATTGCCTATCACTGATCTAGTGCAGTGTTTTTAAAATTGGAAGCTTTAAGATGAGTGGACTTCCACTTTCAGAATTCTTCAGCCAGGATTCTGGGAGGTGGACTAGCCATCATAAAATTGCCCCCAAAAATGATTTACTTGAAAAAGTACTGGCATAGTGCATGGCTAATTTTTTTTAAAAATTTGATTTATATGCCGCCCTTCTCCGGAGACTCAGGGCGGCTTACAATGCGTTAAGCAATAGCCTTCATACTTTTGTATATTTATACAAAGTCAGCTTATTGCCCCCACAAACTGGGTCCTCATTTAACCTACCTTAGAAAGGATGGAAGGCTGAGTCAACCTTGAACCTGGTAAGATTCGAACCTGCAGAAATTGCAGGCAGCTGTGTTAATAACAGGGTGCATTAAACCACTGTACTACCAAGGCTCCTTATTTGATTTATCATAAGTGAAAATGAGAATATTTTCAATTAAAGTCATGAGGAAGCTTGGAAAAACTAAAGTTTCATCCTTCCCAAACTCCTCTTTCAGGTCAATATATTTGCTGATCTCATTCAAAAGTCTTCTGCCTTAAATAATACAGGGAGACAAAAGCGTTTCTCTTCTCACCTCTTACAAATTCTGTCTCAAAACACTGTTTCACTTCTGAAGGGCCACAATATTTGTTCCAAAATAAATTTCCTTTTATATTTCTTTTTTTTTTAAGCTTACCTTAACAGATCTGTGTCTGCTCTGTCCTCCTTAAATTTCCTAATCTGTCTCTGCATTCACACACACACACAAACCTCATAGAGACACTTTTTCTTCCTGTCTGATGTGCTTCTTGGAAAAAAAGTTAGGCTTGATAATAATGACCCAAGAGAATAGTTTGGGACAGAAATAAAAGAATGTTATCCAGTTGCAGCATATACTGCTATAATATAGTGAGGATAAATAGGTTAGCCAAAAATAATTATAGCTGGAATTTGACTGGAAGATTCAGCTGACATCTCTACTCTTGCAACTCTTCCTTTGAGTATATTACAATGAGATCTATAGTAAAATGATATGAGAAAGCTTACGTTACTACTGACCATGCTGTGTCTGCTCTGTGTCTGATAATACATGATCACTCACAGTTTAATAGCTTTTATGAGTACTGTAATATAGTTTAACACTAACATTTTGACAGGTTGGGAGTAGAAGTCATATACCCCAGCTACCAGCTTCTATTTCATCCTCCACATTTGGCAAACCAATGTCAGATTCTGTACCATCTTTTTGACAGGTCTGGAATTTACAAAGGATGTGTTGATATGTGTTGATATAGTTTTTCGGTGTTTTAAAACCAGCGGGGACACCTAGGAACTAAAACTTGAAAATTCAAAGCCTGAAAGGCAAAAATATGTGGGTATAAGAAGGCAGTTTTCCCTTTCCCTTGGTTATTTGGGCTTCTTAATGCCATAATGATAGGCTTAAAGCTGGTCTCTGCAACAGTGCTAAAGGTGAGGTGTTCGGCCATCTTAAACCCCTAATGCAGCATATAGCATTTAGGTTACAATGACTGTTGAATCATCTGTGTAGGGTTAAGAAATGAAGTTAATGGGCAGAGCTGCTAATACTTGCTTATGTATTCCATAGCACATCTCCATTCCATTTAGTTAGAAGGGTAGAGGCTAAATTTTAAAACTGCTTAACATTTACAGTGAAAGGAAATCCTCTGTCATAAACATCACCCTTAGGCAGTAGAAAAGGAAATTTAGACAACTAGGATTCTTTGTCTAGAGGCTTGGATGAGGTCAAACTATAGGATCATTGGAAATATAATAAAGAACAAATTGTGGCATGCATGAAGAAATGAAGCTTAGAATATGACTTAGGGCCATGGGAAATGCAAGGTTGTTTCAACACAGGAAGGGGAATTGTCAAGATAAAGAAGAAGCTGGTTTGTCAGTTTCTACCCTTCATCATTCCAATTCTATTCTTAAAATGGTAATCGGACTAAAATAATGCTGCCCTGGACATGTATTTTTTACTGTATACTGTATTCTGTATTTTTTACCAGTCTCGTTCTAATTCTTTTTCCAAAGAAAAATAAATTTTTGATAATATTCCCAAAGGTGAGATGCAAGATAATTTGTTCTTATTGTAAATATGATTTTGTCAAGGTTTGAAGATGTCCTCTTTTTTTTGGCATACAGTTTTCACTCTTATCTATAGCCTCCCTGACTATAGGAAATAGGAATAGGCAAAGTGTTGAATGATATATACATATGCATACCCTGTTTCCCCGAAAATAAGACCTCCCAGATAATAAGCCCAGTCGGGCTTTTGAGCACATGTGGGGGCCCCCTGAAAATAAGCCCTCCTCGAAAATATTTAAATGCATGTGCAGCCAGTCCCTGCCATTTCCTCTGGTTAGGGTTAGGGAGACAGAGCTGGAAATCAGGTAAGATGGCAAGAGAAGTCCCGTCTTGCTCCACGCACCCCAAAATAATAAGACCTCCTCAAAAATAAGGCCAAGCGCTTATTTTGGGGTCCAAAAAAATATAAGACAGGGTCTTATTTTCGGGAAACACGGTATATAATAAGAAGAAAAGCAACAACACTACAGCTTCCTCTTTGAAAATAATAAATTCCAAACCACCACGAATTCTTTGCAAGCCCAGACAACTTCCAGAAAACTGGAAAACAGATTTTAGCATTATATTTTCTACCTATATATATATAACAAAAGAATAAAGGCAGTGCATACGTGTTACATTTTCTATGATCTAGTTTCTTCTTCATGGCTCCTTATCAATCTGTATAGCATAATTACAATGATATTTCCTTCCTCTGTTTGTTTGATTGTTTATTTATTCATCCATCCATCATATTTATATTGTACATTTATTAGGTTGGGCTGAAAGAAACTAACTGGCATAAAGTCACCAATGAATAGCTTGCTGGACTAGCCTAACACCTTAACTGCTGCACTATACTGGCTTTCAACATTATCAGGGGTGAAATGCTCCCGGTTCGGATCGGATCGGGCAAGTAGGTAGCGATGGCGGTGGCAGTTTGGAGAACCGGTAGCAAAAATCCCTGCCCCCGCCCCCCATGCCCAGCTGAACTGCGCAATCATCAGAGGCTTTTTTTCTTTCAAATGGCTCTGACGATCCAAGCTCGTCAGAGCCTTTTGAAAGCATTTTTTACATGGTTTTACATGTAAAAAATGGTTTTAAAAGTAAAAAAGAAAATTGGCCACGCCCACCCAGTCACATTACCCCCCCACCAAGCCACGCCCACAGAACCAGTAGTAACAAATTTTAGATTTCACCACTGACCATTATGTACTATATTACTATTATAATGAAATGTAAATATATAATAATTCATTCCTTGAATAGTAAAGCTACATTCAGTGCTTTTAATACAGGTAATTCTTGACTTATAACATTGACTTACTTCATTTAGTGACCGTTCAAAGTTGGAACGGCACTGAAAATAATTAATTATGACCGTTTTTCACAATTACGACTTTTGAAGCATCCCCATGATCATGTGATCAAAATTCAGATGCTTGGCAACTAGTTCATACTTATGACCATTGCTGTGTCCCATTTCCAAGGTCATGTGATCACCTTTTGCAACCTTCTGACAAGCAAGGTCAATGGGGAAACCAGTTTCACTTAACAACCAGGTTACTAACTTATCAGCTGCAGTGACTCATTTAACAACTGTGGCAAGAAAGGTTCTAAAATGGGACAAAACTTACTTAACAAATGTTTCACTTAACAACAGAAATTTTGGGCTCAATTGTGGTCATAAGTCGAGGACTACCTGTACCAAATAGCTACAGGAAAGTTTTCAGAGCAGGCCCTTGCTAAGAGCTAAAATAGAAACCACCCATTAAAATAGCATTTAGGCCAGCCCTGCTTGGTGAAACAATAGCGTTTTGAGGGCGCAGCGAAAGGTGCGAAGGTCGGGGATCCTACGAACTAGTAGGATTACGAACTAGAATCTAGTATTGGTATTATTATTGAAGGGATTATTATTGTTGCAAATTTCATCACATTCTATATGAAGCCAGTAAATATTATCTGGAATAATAATATTCAATTTCAGCTAATTTTGGCAGATTAGCCCTTTTCTCCTTCTTCTGTAAATCTCTTACTCTGTAAAAAAAAAAAAAAAAATCATTTATGTTATTCTTATGGTACATTATGCGGGAACAGAACTCCATTCTTCTCACTTCAAATCTGACATCATTAATCATTGATTAAATTTTTTTGTGAGGAACTCAGTCTGTATCTGCATTTTTAGTAGCTTGCTCATTCCCCGATAAGATTGTCTGATCTCTGCAAATCTAATATAAAGTAGTTCAGGATTAGGAATATGCAAAATGTTGTTTTCCTGAAATGGAATACTCTGAAGAACTTTACAATCTTCTGATTCTTCTCCAAATCATACTCATGTGTTTCAGTTGTTCCAGATATGATTTAGTGCTTTACCATATACCTGATTTGTTCTGTTTTCCAACAGGTCTGTTTGATCTGGCACATCTAAAACTTCACTAATTACTTCCAATTTGGAAGATTAACTGCAATACAACACTAAATCACACCTGGGATAGCCAGATCAGTCTGGCAAAATGGAAAGTTTTCAAGTTCTCAAGAAAGTTGTGTTCCCAGAATAATAACTTTTGCTTCTATCCATTAAGAATACTTTGCCAACAAACAATTCTGACAAAATTTTTGTCAGTAACATCCACCAAAAAAAAAAAAATAGAATTTGCTTGGGTTTGTGTTTTTAGGAACACAAAAGAATTTTCAGATGGGAGAAGAACTTGATGTTTTCATAATTCAGACATGGAAAAAAAATCATATTAGAATTTCATCTGTACTTTAAAGGATATATGTAATCGCTTCTTGGTTTGATTTCCCTATACAAACAATCCTCGGCTTGCAACTATGTGTTTAGCAACCATTTGAAGTTACAACAGCAGTGAAAAAAGTGACTTACAACTGCTCCTTGCATTTACAGCTATCACAATATCTCCACAGTCATGTAATCAAAATTCAGGTTCTTGGCAACTGGCAGGTATTTTCAATGGCTGTGGTGTCTTGAGGTCATGTGATTGTCATTTGTGACTTTTCCAGATGGCTTCTGACAAGCAAAGTCAGTGGGGAAAACTGGTTTTGCTCAAAGATTCACTTTGATGATTCACTTAACAACTGCAGTGGTTTGTTTAACCGAAAAGCCATTAACTTGAGTACAACTCACTTAACAACTGCCTTGCTTAGCAACAGGAATACTGGTCCCAATTGTGGTCATAAGTTGAGGATTCCCTGTATAACCCTTCCATGACTTCCACATGTGTGGAGATGGGAGCACTTTTGATGATTGGGATTACCCAGAAAAAAAATATTTGGTGATTTAGGCTTGCATCGTGATGAGATGATGATGATGATGCAGACTGGATGGCAATAAGATTTTCTGTGGAAATCCTTGGGGGGGGAGCAATTTCATAAACTGCATTACAGATGTTACATCACCGTTGACAGTTTTCCATCCCAACAAGGCAAAAAATTATGCCATCAATGTTTAGCAATGATGGGCAGAGATAGCTCTGATATTCACCAAAGATGACTGGGGGCTACATGTAGCTCAAGGAATGGAATTCCCATCACTGTTCTAAAGTAGCACCAATCTAATGCAGTTAGGCACTTTGTAACTACTGCATGAAGTTGATGTTTCATCTATGGAACATTCTACCATCTCTGGTGGACTTGCCCAGTGGCAAAGAAATTCTGGGCCAAAGTCAAAAAGTGGCTAGAGAAAATAACACAGAAATCAATAAAGTCTGGAGAACCAGAGACATTCTTAGTAGGGATTCACATAGAAAATTACACAAAGGAAATACAATATTTAATTCTACACATATTAACAGCAGCCTGCATAGTCTATACACAAAATTGGAAGAAGGAAAATTCACCAACAGAAGAAGAGTTAATTAAAAAAAATTTAGAGTGCGCAGAGATGGACAAACTGACAAAAGAACTCAAGGAGAAAGAAGATACAGAATATTATAAAGTATGGCATAGATGGTATGAGTGGTTGGAGAACAGAAAAAATGAGAAACAGGAATAAAGGAGAGAGAAAGAAATGTTAAAAGATCAATGTAAAATGTAGACAAAATAAAGAAGATGGATAGCAATATGGAGTAGGGGATACAGTTAAAATATGTATAAATAGTAAATATTAAGAAAGGACCTCTACAAAAGAGCTGTAAAAAGAGTTTATGTATATAAATGTTGTATGTTTGTGTCTTGTTTTAATGTGTTTACAATAAAAAACTTTTTTTAAACTTTTTTTGTTTCATACTAACTCCTCCTCCAGCATTGTTTTCATTTCCCAAAATGAAATCAGTTACAAAATAAAGATAGAGCATAAGTTTGTTAGGAAATATCTCCATCTGCCAAGAAAATTAAATAAAAGCAAACTATAAAGTAAAGAGGAGCTGGTGGGGGTGATGTTGGAGATAGTATTAGGAAGCAAGCTCACGTATTTCATCTCTGAAAATGTTTTCTGACAGTCCATGTCCAGCATGGCAACTATTTTATAAACAGTAAGTCTCCAGTGGTTGGCATTTTGTAAGAATATCAACTTATAAAATGCTTTTTGTTTTTTCAAGCTCATCTTGTGTCAACCAGCATGATTACCTACTCCTGATCTTAGGCAGTGGTGGTTGATTTAATAAATAGGTCAATAGGCAACCAACAGCTTGGCTAAACAAACTGCATGGGATCATAAGAAACTCCTATATAGGCTGTGCCACATTCAAAGATTGTGCAGACTGAGAACAGTGCCCTATCCCAGGTCCCATGAGACTTCGAAGCTTCTGGAGATGTTCACAAACTATTAAGTTATTGGAACTATTAGCCTTTCCCTACCTGTTGCAATGAAAGCACAGTAGAAAATAAGAGAAAAAGTAGCCAAGGTTCCTTGTTAGCAGGCTGAATACTTCTGTAATGGTTGATGAACCATAAATTAGAAAGCATTTATTGCAATCCTACCTACCTACTTATGATGAGGAAATGTCCTTTTGCTTAATTGCTGCAGTGTTGCAGAATACCCATTATTATGTCCCACAGTCTTCTTGACATGGAGATCTATAGATGAGCTTCCTGCAGCCAATCCTATTATGATAACAATAGTTGAAATGAAAATCTGTACATGAGGAACCATTCCTGATCCAATGACTTTGAATCTGCTCAGTCGATACCTGATATCCTTCAATGTTAGTTAAAGTTCAATTTTCCAAAGCAACCCAAATAAGTTGATATTTGGAAAGATGTGGCCTGCTAGTTGCCTACCAAGAATTTAGCAGGAATCCTTAAGATAGAATTAAGGATTTCAGTAGACGTAGCATCTTCTTTATACAGGCATAAATTAAATATATATAGTCTGTTCTTTACAAAGGAGTTTGTTGGACCAAGCAGTCAGGCCTTAGTTCTTCCTATAATACTGTGTGTGTCCTGACCTATACTGCATGATTAGAAATGTTCTGGGCTACAGTTTTCTCCCAAAGGTGAAATGCAGTAGAAAGTAATATTAGCTAAAGGAAACAATATTTAGCTATGAAACTTTCTTGCCCCAGTGCTCAATGTCTCTGCTAACCTCACACTATTCATTTGACAAGTGTGTTTAGATGCTGTCTCAAAAATAAGTATCAGAAATGCTTCTGGGATGGAGGAGGAGAGCGAATGAAAATCCCAATGAAGAAATAAACTCTGATTTATGTTATTTTAGTGGTTTTTCTCTTGTTCTGGGCCATACTAGAAGAAAATGCAGAACTCATCTGTGCCAGTATAAAATCACCTGCAAGCTGTGTAGGATCACAGCACTAAAGCAAATATAGTAAAAAAAAAACCCAGAAATCATTATAACTCTCAGGTGGAAACTTTATTTTTAGTATGAAAACTGGAAGCATATTGCTAGGGCACAATTAAAAAAGGAAAGGAAAAAGGGACATGGGTTTCAAATGTGGTTGCTAGGTGATGCTGTGATAAGAAACTGGTTAATGGAATGGGGGTCAGACAGGAGGGAGTAAGCTTTCGCTCCTCTGAACCTCAACTCCTAATATTTTAGGGCAAAGGCAAAAGAAAAACAGCCTTTCGAATGTTGCTCTATTTATCCATCACCCCAAACTAGGATGCCAGCAAATCATCATAGGCTCTAAAACATGGAGGCTGTTGCCTCTCAGGAATGACATACCCAATATGCTTGGTACAGGCCACCATAAAGAAAGGCAAATCAAAGTGACAAGACTTGCTTTCATATAGGAGGGAAATGTAATGATTGAAGTATATATCTAACAAAAGATAGAAAAATACTGTATTTCACACAAAGCATGGCAAGGAAGACACATCTGCATTTGGCAGTCAGTGAGGTAATCAGAGCTTGAATGGAATGGAAGGGTGGCTCTTTTGCTCTTTAATTTTAATGGGATAAATCAGTTAAAAAATTGCAAAGGCCTGCTGACCCTTGATGTATATTTCTGAAACTACATCATAGTATTCTCAGAAATACTGTATACATCAGTGTAATTGGAAGGGGGAGACAAATACCAATTCCTTTCATAATTTGGCGACACCTAATATAAGTACAGGGATGCAGTGGCTCAGTGGTTGGGACACTGAGCTTGTCGATTGAAAGGTCAGCAATTCATGGTTTGAATCCCTAGTGTCGTGTAACTGGGTAAGCTCCAGTTATTTGTCCCAGCTTCTGCCAATCTAGCAGTTTGAAAGCACATAAAAAATGCAAGTAGGAAAATAGGGACCACCTCTGGTGAGAAGGTAACAGTGTTCCATGCGCCTTTGGCATTTAGTCATGCCGGCCACATGACCATGGAGATGTCTTCGGACAGCACTGGCTCTTCGGGAACGACTAGCACATATGTGCGAGGGGAACCTTTACCTTTAATATAAGTACCCCCAAGCTTTCCTTTTGTAATTTGGTAGTATTCTTATGGTTTATTTCAAGTCACCTAAAAATTAAAAAATACATCCTCCACAGAATGTTCCATGATTTCGAGATCAAAATAAAAAAAGAACAAATTTATCTTTTTTTCACTCTCTGAATTTATCTTTTGGGAATGAAATCAATATGTTCTTCAAAGGGTTATTTGCTTGTACTCTTTTACATTGTTTCTGTTAGTCAAAAAGTACATGGGAATCTCTGCTACCATCTGTTGATGTTAGTTTTTAGCCAAACTGAGATTTTTTTTTAAAAAAAAAAAAGACAAGTTTCAATTCATAAAGGGAAAAATTAAATTTTAAGGTTAGTCTCATTTCATAAAGAGAGAAGGGAAGGAGTAACCAGAGATTATCCTGAGTAAGCCCAAAATTAACAGTCCTGTTCACCGTTCTCTCTATGCCTCCTTTCAAATACACCATTCTGTTTCGCCACTATTTTCTTTTCTGTGAGAAGCCAACGTATTTTCTCTGCAGTTAAAGCACATTGCCAACAGTTGAGTAAGACCAACTGTAAGTCCATGTTTTCTACCACACAGTGCTCAGGATTGAAGGGGAGGAGGGGGCAGGTAAAATGAAGTTGCTACCAGTCAAAGGAACAAGAGGCATTGGAGTCTTGCAGAAAGACTGCAACTGCATAATAAGGAAAATGACAGACATCTGTTGGCTCAGTAAAGAGCAGCTTGCACCATCCAAGTGATGACAGAATAATAGTTTGCTCCCACTGATATTTGACCTGGAACTGCAGCACTATGTAAGGGAAAGCCCTTGGCAAGAAAAATCAAAGGCCATCAGGAAAATGCATCAGTTTTACTCATGCAATAGCAAGAGTAAAATAAATCTGGCTTCCCCAGGATATTAAAGCTGGTTCTCCTTTATACCTTTTCTATTCCCTTGGGGATTTTGTCTTTTTTAAAATCTTGTGTCATTTTCTTTATCGTTGTTTTTATCTGACATTTGGGAAACAGCAGATTTCTTAGAGAAAACAAGACTTTTTTAAAAAATAGGGTTTAAAGAAACACAAAACAATGGTTAGCTCCCATAGGAATATTTCTAATTCTTTGACCTTAGTCATTTTAGTATCTCATAATAAGTGCAGAAACTGGAAAAATAGTTGGAATTGTAGTCGTAATAATGTTTGTTAATAATGACTCAATGGAATAGTTTTTCATTTACTTCTGAAACCCATTTTATAAGAGCAGTGTTCCAAGTTCCAAAGCACATATCTAATGCAATTCTGAGGTTAGAACATATCCAGTTGAGAGATCAAGGTTACAGCATGGACATTAATCTTTAATAACTGGCTTAAATGCCATTATTTTCCAGTTGACTGATTCCATATCTTCTGTCTAATATATTCCTTCCTACATTCATTCAAACAAAATATTTAAAAAAAACCCAATCACATGATCCATGACTTGATTCTCCACTGAGTTTACACACATTAGGAGAATGTTCAACGAAAGAGTTTTAGACACTGAATTTCAGAACAAAAGGGACTCATCTCAAACTTTGCCCAAATTCAGTTTGACGATGCCAGATGGAAACCACCAACTACATTAACTCACTTGTTTCTCCAGTCCAACCCACATTCCTTTTCAGAGCCTGATATAAAAGAGTGTTCCTTTCATACTAGCCCCTTGGCCTTTCCTTTGCTTTTCCAGATGTTTGCACATCTGGATACCCAAGAACTGACTTTCCATATTATCTCCTTTGACACTAAGCAGAACTTCTCCTCTGTCTTTTTCCACTTATTGTTGTTCTGATGTTACAATAATCAAAACAACAGAAAAACCAGCTGTTTTTCTGGTTCCTACCTTGTTTGAAGGTTCATGGAAACTTCATGGCTACAAGGAAGAAATGATTCATAGAAACTAAATAGCAATATTCCTAATTATTTAAAATAGAAGAAAAGAAAGGGAAGCTTCGCAGTATTGTGGGCAGATGGTAGGAAAGGTAGGTAGGTAGATAGGTAGATAGATAGATAGATAGATAGATAGATAGATAGATAGATAGATAGATAGATGGATGATAGAATAACTTTATTGACACTTTGAATGTACACTAATTAGCATATATTAAAATGAAATTTTGTTGCATATAGCTCTCAAAAGGTCACCACCTCCAATATACACTACATAAACATGACAAAATAAATAAATATATAAACACAAAATTTAAGAGGATCATGCTTTACCCAATGGACAGGTGAGGAACCAAAAGAGGTCTAGTGGGGCATATAAGGGTTGAATCAAGCATCAGCTTGTAAAGTTGAGTTAATTGATTTAAGGACCCAATATTAAATCAACTGAGAAGAACGTAGCAACTGTTATTCCAAGATGCCCAGAGCAGATACTGGGAAGGGGGAGGTGGGGGCATCCAAGTTTTAATAATCAATTAAAACTCAGATTAC
>JAKOOJ010000001.1:26777500-26807500 GCA_022577455.1 Arizona elegans | reverse complement strand
GTACTGGCCGGTGGGAGGCTATTGGTGGCAGAAGGCGGTCTCGTAAGTACCCCGGCCCTAAGCCATGGAGCGCTTTAAAGGTGGTCACCAACACCTTGAAGCGCACCCGGAAGACCACCGGAAGCCAGTGCAGCTCGCGCAGGAGAGGTGTCACATGGGAGCGCCTCGTCGCCCCCATAATCCCCCGCACGGCCGCGTTCTGGACCAGCTGGAGCCTCCAGGTGCACCCCAGGGGGAGCCCCATGTAGAGAGCGTTGCAGTAGTCCAGGCGGGAAGTGACTAGTGCCTGAGTGACTGTGCGTAGAGAGTCCCGATCTAGAAAGGGACGCAACTGGTGTATCAGGCGAACCTGATAAAAAGCCCCCCTGACAATGACTCATGCCTTGCACCCGAAAAGTGATGTTGACCGATTATATTTACCAAGAGCAGAGAGTGGTCGAGGACTCCTACAAGTAAAGTAGACTGTGGAAGAAGAAAAACACAGCTTGAATGATTACATCCAGAAAAGTGAAGAACCAATGATTAAGAAAGTAAATAAAGGAGGCCTTTTAAAGACAACTAAAACAAAAGCAGAATATAAGAAAGAAGTAATTGAGCAGCAAGCTGAAAATTGGAAAAGCAAAGCTTTGCATGGCCAATACTTGAAAAGTATTGAAGGCAAAGCTGACCAGAAACTAACTTGGAATTGGTTAAGATCAGAGTACTGAAAAAAGAAACAGAAAGCTTTATTTTGGCAGCTCAAGAACAAACCCTAGCCACAAACTGCATGAAGGCAAAAATTCAACATGTTAACACCAACAGCAAATGCCGCCTCTGTAATGAGAAAGATGAGAGAGTCAACCACCTGATCAGTGGATGCAGCAAAATTTCACAAACTGACTATCTACAACACCATGATTGCGTTGCTAAGATCATTCACTGGAAATTGTGCCAGAAGTTGGGATTTGAGTATAGCAAAAACCACTGGGAACATCAGGTTGAGAAAGTTTTAGAGAATGAGAAATTCAAGATCTTGTGGGACTTCAGGATTCAGACTGAGAGGCACTTGGTCCACAACACACCTGACATAACAATAGTTGAAAAGAAAAAAGTAAGGTTCATTGACATTGCAATACCTGGTGATGCACGGATTGAAGATAAGAAGCAAGAAAAAAATCACAAAATACCAGGACTTGCAAATTGAAGTTGAGCGACTGTGGAAAAAGAAATTGGGTGTTGTCCCGATTGTAATTGGAGCCCTTGGAGCAATACCCAAAGGGCTACCCCGCTATTTAGAAATTCTAAATTTACTGGACTTGAACATTTTGACTCTACAAAAAACCACCTTACTCAGAAAAGCTTACATCCTCCAATGATACCATAACAGTTCCTAGGTCCTTGGTTAGGACTCGAGCTGCTGAGCTATCAACCAGCCTCAAAGGCTGTGAATCTCACTAAAGATTAACCAATAACAACAACAACAACAACAACAACAACAACAACAACAACAGGGTGCCGCCTTGATGTGGCGGGGGGCTTAACTGCTCCAATGAAGCTGAGAGCTGTGCTGGTGGTAGTGTAAACTACCAGCAGGTCCAACCATGTCAGAGAGGTCTAGGCTGAGGAGCAGAACTGAGTGCACCCAACAACCCATGCAATGAATCATGGTGAAACACAACCAAATGAAGCCTATACTGGCTCGGTCATCGCCTGGGTTAACAAGGACCTCGTTGGGTGTTGGGGAACCTGGACATCCGTCAACAAGTGGGCTACAGGCCACGAGTCCCATAGATGAGCAACCAGCGCATGGGCCTGCAGAGCTACTGGAAGATGAACACCTCAGAAGCTGCAGAAATACACCATGTCAGAGAACTGCAATGTAATGAAATGCTACTAAAAAGTAGAACCAGAAAAATGAGGCTACCAAAAAAGGATGTACCAATTATGGAAACAAAAATACCCAGACTCAAGGATAACTGAATTACAATTTGCCGATCAGCGATGATTCATCACTTGGAACAAAGTGCTCAGTGAAGTCGAGCTTGAAGAAATACAGAAATTTTCTGAAGTGGGAGTAGAAAATACTCCAATAACATTTGGAGCAACTGAACAGCCTGAATTTGAAAAAACTGCAGATATTTTGCAAGAACAGGATCAGCAAGGGCCTGAAGTCATCTTTGAAACACCAGGAGTACTCAATGCTAGGCAGCAAGAACTGAAAGCTAAAATCTTGGCACATGCTGCAATAAATGCAGAAAGAAGAAGGCCTCCAACATTGAAGACTGTACCTAGAAAATATTTGGTGCCATTGATGATAGATGCGAACTATGCACTTGCAGCAGTCCAGATAACATCAATTGAACAAACAAATCAGCTTGCCAGATGTGGGATACGAAAATTGAAAAACCTGAGAAAATGGCAACTACTCAGTTTTGGAAAGACTTGTGGGAGACTGAGAAATGTTACAACAAAAATGCTGGGTGGATCAGAGACTTTGAGATGAAATTCTCCAAGAACAAAATGGACCAACTGAAAATAACTACTGAAATGATAAGCAAAAGAGTGAAAAAAGTCAAGAACTGGACATCGCCTGGCAATGATTAACTGCATGGCTTTTGGCTCAAATACCTGACCAGCCTGCATGGAAAAATGGCCGAACAATTCAATGAGATGCTGCAGACAGGAAACATCAGTGAATGGTTAACAGCTGGGAAAACCTACTTGATACAGAAGGATCCAGCAAAAGGGGCAACACCTGCAAATTACAGGCCAATAACGTGTCTGCCAACCATGTTCAAGCTGCTGACTGGCATTATAACTGACAGGATCTAGGACTACCTAGAAGCAAATAACATCTTGCCAGTAGAGCAGAAAGGAAACAAGTGAAGGACCAGAGGCACGAAAGATCAGCTCCTGATCGACAAAATGATTCTAGAGAACTGCAAAAGCTGAAAAACAAATCTGCATTCAACTTAGATTGACTACAAGAAAGTATTCAACTCACTACCACAGAGCTGGATCATCAAGTGCCTGGATGTCATCGGAATATGCAAGTGCATTGGTACTTTCATTGCAAATGCAAGGAAGCACTGGAAAATGGAACTGTTTATTGGAAGTGAAAGCTATGGACTGGTCAACATCAAAAGAGGGATTTTCCAGGGTGATTCGTTGTCACCTCTGCTGTTCATCATCGCCATGACCCCTCTGTCAACAATTTTGCAGAAAACTAACCTGGGTTATCAAACTGCTAAAAATTCACAGAAAATCTCTCACCTGCTGTACATGGATGACCTTATACGGAAAATCAGAATTGAAATTCAGTCACTGACCAATACAGTTTGAATTTTCAGCAATGACATCAGCATGGAGTTCGGCCTGGACAAATGCTCCATACTGGCACTGAAGAAAGGGAAGATCGTAGAAAGTGATGGAATTGAAATGCCCAATGGACAAACCATCAAGTGCCACCAACCCGAAGCCTACAAATACCTGGGCATACTGCAGCTGGACAATATCAAGCACGGGCAAGTGAAAAATGTGGCGAGCAAAGAATACACACAAAGGGTCAGGAAACTTCTAAAAAGCAAACTGAATGGCGGTAACACTATCAAGGCTATAAATACCTGGGCCATACCCGTCATCAGATATACTGCTGGGATTGTAAACTGGACACAGGCAGAGCTGGACAGCCTGAATAGGAAAACAAGAAAACTGATGACCATACACTATACGCTGCATCCACGTAGTGACATCGACAGGCTATATTTGCCCAGAAAAGCAGGCAGCAGAGGACTTCTGCAAGTGAAGCAGACAGTCGAAGAAGAGAAGCATACTCTGGCAGATTATGTGAAAGACAGTGTTGAACCAGTTTTGATGGAGGTCAACAAGAGGAAGTTGCTCAAAGTGCAGCAAACCAAGACTCGATATAGGAAAACAGCGATGCAAACTTGGGCTGACAGCTGGTGTAACAAAGCACTGCATGGACAGTTCCTTCAGAAGATCCAAGGAAAAGTAGATAAGGAAAAGACCTGGTTATGGCTGACCAACGGAACACTGAAGAAAGAGACAGAAGGCTTGATTCTTGCAACCCAGGAACAAGCCATCAGAACGAATGTAATCAAAGCCAGAATAGAAAAATCTGCTGATGACCCCAAATGCAGACTCTGCAAAGAAGCGGATGAAACCATTGATCACATACTGAGCAGTTGCAAGACAATAGCTCAGACTGACTACAAACAACGTCATAACACAGTTGCTTAGATGGTCCACTGGAATTTGTGCCACAACTACCATCTGCCTGTAGCAAAGAACTGGTGGGATCATAAGCCTGAAAAAGTGGTCAAAAATGAGCATGCAAAACTACTGTGGGACTTCCGAATACAGACTGACAAAGTTTTGGAACACAATACCCCGGATATCATGATTGTGGAGAAGAAAAAAGTGTGGATCGTCGACATGGCCATATCTGGTGACAGCAAAATCGACAAGAAACAACTTGAAAAAGTCACCAGATATCAGGACTTGAGAATTGAACTGCAGAGACTCTGGCATAAACCTTTGCAGGTGGTTCCAGTGGTACTCGGCACACTGGGTGCTGTGCCTAAAGACCTAGGCAAGCACTTAAAAACAATTGGCACTGACAAGATCACCATTGGTCAGCTGCAGAAAGCCACCTTACTGGGATCTGCTCACATAATCCGCCGATACATCACGCAGTCCTAAATGCTTGGGAAGTGTTCAACTAGTGATTTGGGATACGAAATCCAGCATGGTCATCTCGTTTGCTGTGTATACTGTCAAAGTAAAAATAATAAGGTATGGGATGCTAGTAAAGCATATATGAGAGGAGTTTTGATCAATATGAATAATGCTTATAGGCGTAGACAAGTGGAAAAAAGGAGGGAATTAGAGGAAGAGATTAAGAAAAAAGAAAGGGTGTTAATTGATAACCTAGGGGATAAGAAAATCAAAGAAGAGATCAGTTTATTACGTGGGCAATTTAATATGATGCTTTCAGACCAAGTGGCAACCAATCTACAATATGCTAAACATAATACTTTTTGTAATGCAAATAAACCAGGTAGATGGTTGGCATACATGTTGAGGAAAAAACAAAAATCTCGTACCATAGAGAAAATAGAGTATAAAGGTAAAGAGGTGTATCACCAAAATATGATTAAAAAGGCATTTTTAGAATTTTATGCAAGATTGTATACTGCAGATAAAATACAAGGTGCAGAGGTAGAGACATATCTGGATAGACAGAATATTCCAATAGTTACAGAGGAACAAAGAGAACGGTTAAACCAATTAATAACAGAGGAGGAGATCCTCTCAGTAATTAAACAGTTAAAAACTGGTAAGGCTCCTGGCACGGATGGATTAACAGCTGCGTATTATAAATATTTACAACTGGAGATGGTTCTACCTCTTAAAGAATTATTTAATAGAACTCAGCTGGGTGAAGGGGTACCACCTTCATGGAAAACAGCTTTTATTTCGTTAATTCCAAAAGAAGATCAAGATTTGACACATCCCAAAAATTATAGACCCATATCCTTATTGAATACAGATTATAAAATATTTGCTAAGATATTGGCAAATAGATTAATGCTAGTAATGCAAAAAATGATTCATGCTGATCAAACTGGTTTTATACAAGGTAGACAAATGAAAAATAATGTAAGACAAATTGTTGACATATTGGAATATTTGGAAAGGAATAACCAAATCCCTGCGGTGCTTATATTTCTGGATGCGGAAAAAGCTTTTGATCGATTAGACTGGCAATTTTTATTGAGAGTGGTTAATAGGATGCAATTTGGGAATTGCTTTATGCAGTCCATAAAAGCAATATATCAGGAACAGGCAGCTCAGATAATTATTAATGGCAGTTTGACAGAAACTTTTAAAATTGAAAAAGGTACGAGGCAGGGATGTCCCTTATCACCATTATTATTTATATTAACTTTGGAGTTGCTGTTAAATAAAATACATAATATAGATGAGATAAAGGGAATCAAAGTTAGAGACTATGAATATAAGATACGGGCATTTGCAGATGATTTGCTTATGACCTTAACTCATCCAGTGGAATCAGCAAAGGTTTTGATTGATATAATAAAACAGTATGGTCAAGGATCTGGGTTTAAGATAAACATTGGAAAAACAAAGATGATAGTTAAAAATATGACAGCTAATCAAAAAGAGGAGTTACAAAGGGTAACGGGATGTGAAATAGTTAAAAAAGTTAAGTATTTAGGAGTTTATATTGCATCTTCTAATGGTAAATTGTATAAGTATAATTATGAACTGATATGGCATAAAATACAAGCTGAAATGGATAAATGGAAAAAATTACAACTGTCCTTGTTGGGTAGAATAGCAGTTATAAAAATGAATGTTTTACCTAGGTTTTTATTCCTCTTTCAAATGATACCAATACTAAAAAAGGATGCCAACCTGGAAGAATGGCAGAAAGGTATTAATAAGTTCGTATGGCAAGGTAAGAAACCAAGGATAAAACTGAAAATAATGCAGGACATACGAGAAAGAGGAGGATTGAAAATGCCAAATTTAAAATTGTATTATGAAGCAGCTGTTTTATCAGCAATTAGTGATTGGATTAATTTAACAAATGGAAGGATATTGAATATTGAAGGGCATGATCTGGTCTATGGTTGGCATGCTTATTTAGTGTATGAAAAAAGGGTGGATAGAGCATTTAAGAGTCATATACTGAGAAATGCTTTATTGCGTGTCTGGAAGAAATATCAATATAAGTTAAATGAAAACATACCTATGTGGACAGCACCCAGGCACGCAATAGAGAATACGAGTATAGAAAGTAGACAGGTTATAATTACGTATAAAGATATTCTTATTATGGAGGGAGGTATATTAAAATTAAAATCTGTGAATGTGTTGAAAGAGGAGAAAATAATTCAAACATGGTTTCAATATGTACAATTACAAGCCAGATGGAGAAAAGACCAGAAAACTGATGTTATACAAAGTGATGAAAATTTAATTAAACAAATTAGAGACCAAAGCCCAATGCACATAAAAAGATTGTATAATATATTGATAGAGATGGACTCGGAAACAGAGCTAGTTAAGGACTGTATGATAAAATGGGCGCAGAATTTTGAACAGCCAATAATGATGGAAACGTGGGAGAAAATATGGGTGACAAATGTGAAATTTACCAAAGCGCAAAATTTAAGGGAGAATTTTTATAAAATGTTTTATAGATGGCATCTAGACCCAAAAAAGCTATCTTGTATGTATCCGAATGTACAACCAAAATGTTGGAGATCTAATTGTGAGGATGCCACTTATTTTCACATTTGGTGGACATGTAAAAAGGTTAAAGCATTTTGGATAAAAATTTGGTGGATTTTACAAAATATTTTTAAAAAGAGGTTGAAATTTACACCACAGCTGTTTCTGCTGGGTATAGTTACGGATTGTACAGTCATAGAGACTAAATTGATTTTGAATTTAATAACTGCAGCAAGACTGTTGGTGGGACAATATTGGAAGAAGCAAGATTTACCTACAATCCAAGAGTGGACAATGAAAGTTACAAATCTAGCGGAAATGGCAAAAATCTCGGCGTACTTGAAGGATCATTCAAATGAAAGATATTTAAGAGACTGGAGAAGATGGATAGATTATATTCAAAATAAATACCGGAATAAGAAATTGCAGATAGGTTATGAATGATTATATAGATATTTGGTGTGTCTTTAAGTAATAAAGCTAGGTGGGTAATTAGGGAATTGAAGGAACAAGAGATGTGGAATGTCAAAATTGTTTAGACTAGGGTTGATTATGATTGTTGAAGTTTATACCCTGTAATTTGTTCTGGGAAGAGGAGGGAGGGAGGGGGGAGGTTGAGGTAGGGAAGGGGGGGGGAATATGTAAACTTTTTGTAAAACTTTTCAATTAAAAAAAAAGAATGTTTTGCATAATCCACCATATTTTTATCCAAAATGCTTTGATTTTTTTACATGTCCACCATGTATGATAATACGTGGCATCATCACACTCACATCTCCAACACTTAGATTGTAAACTTGGGTATATACGAGCTAACTTTTTAGGATCTAGATGCCATCTATAAAACATTTTATAAAAATTTTCTCTCAGATTTTGAGCTTGCATAAATTTTACATTTCTAACCCATATTTTTTCCCACGTTTCCATCATTATTGGTTCCTCAATATTTTGTGCCCATTTTATCATACAATCTTTAACTAACTCCATTTCTGAAACTCTTTCTATCAGTGTATTGTACAACCTTTTTATATGCATGTGACACATTTTTTAATGTTCAGTTGATTGAGTTTCATGTTTAATGAATAAAAGAGATAATAATAAGTAGTGGTAGTAGTAGCAGTAGTTAGGACTTGAACTGTTAAATTTTTACCACATTCACATTATTGTGTGTATATAACAATAACAACAACATGAGATGATACGGTACTACCAAGTAGCCAGACTGGAGGAGTCTAGACTTGGGTTCTTTTGTATTTAATGATTGATCGATGAATTAAATTATAGGCTGCCCATCTCACCTATTACAGTGATTTTAGATGGTATATAATAATATGATGTAATGTAATATAATGTAATTGACATAATCTCTTATTTTATTTGCTGCTCAGAGTTTCAGTGGATAAACGAACAATCTTATAAACTTAATAAATGCAGTAAAATAAAATAAAGTAAAAGAAAATAAAGACCTAATTAAAAGCAAGAACTAAGCATGGGGAAGGGAACAAAAGAGATCTACCCCCTTTTCTACTTTGATCCTAATGAAAATCAATAATTCTGACTCTAACTCTGATCCCCTTCCTTGAAAGTTGCTATAATATTTAGAGAAGGGGGGCAAAATACCAGATACCAACAAAATGTTTGTTTCTGTTGCCAGGTCTTTCTTCAACCCTGTAACTCATTTTTCAACAGCTGCCCAGGGACAGCAACTAACCTGGGCAACGACCAACCCAGTGTGGGATTCTTTTTCTGTTGCCACATCATGGTTAATGGGTTGTGAGTACTCTTAGTGTGGCTCCTCAGTCGAGATCTATCTGGCTTGGATGACCCTTCTGCTATACTTTCTGGTGGCATACTTCCAGCATAGCTCTCAACCTTAACAGAATACACAAGCCCTTCCCCCATGACAAATGGGTATCCACATGGAGGGGATATATTCATATAGGAAGATTTTTATTGGCTAGGTGTCCAGGTTGATGACAGCATCTAGCCAACCTATACCAATCTTCAAAAGCTAAGCAGGCTGAGTAGGAGCTCATCTGGCAATACTTTACTAGTTATAAGCTAGACTACAATTTAAAAAAAACCTCAGCCTGGAGGAAAGCATTATTAAACCATTTCTATGGCTTTGACAAGAAAAGTGCAGGATTGCTTCTATGAAATCATCAGAGTTCAAACGCAATAAGTAAGTTTGAAAGAGAAAGGAAGAAAAATAAGAATGTGACTTATTTCTAGGATCTTACCCAATACCTCCAACACAAGATGCAATGAATCAATTCTCTTTATTAATCAATGTCTCAATTACAGGTATGTGGCTGGAAGTGACCTCTGGATCTCTCGACCACGTCTTAAATACCTGGGAGGCGGAGCCGAGGTAAGGAGGGGTCATGGGAGGATCTAGGTGGATGTGATGTTAATCCTTATCATGCCTGGGATGGACAACGGTGGGCATTTATACATAACAAATAATGCAATATTTTATGCATCTGGTACACAGTTGTGTGGCTCCTGGGAGGTATTCAGGACTAATTACATCTGACTCTCTCTTTAAGATGATGCTATGAGTGCATAAATTTTCCTTAGAGATGTCACATCTTGCGATTTATGATTTTTTGGCCCTATTACTCACACCATCCCAGCTGCACTATTTATACTATTTTCTATGTATCAAATAATATTTGATATATCTGTTCAGCTGGTCTTTAGAGTGCTTAAGCTCATTAAAAGCTTACTTTTCAGACTGCCAATGTGCTTTATCTTAACAGACTAATACAGTTATTTCTTTTTATAATAAATACATTCTAATCTTTTTTTAATTGCTATTCTTCATATTTCAGTATTTGATGTTTTATTATTCTATATGTTAATGGGGAAAGACAATAATTTGCATCAGATCAGATTTTAAAAGCTTCACAATCCAAGAGTAATTTTAATCTTAAAAAAATTTCTTACCTGCTTTAGTGTAATAAATATTTGCCTTGTCTGAAACATATACAATTCCCTGAGTGTAAACACATGAATCTGCATTTACAATAGTCTCATTAATCAGCATAATCAAAGGTATAAAGGTGTTGCCTCCATCAAAAGAACCCCATATCTAAAAAAAAGACAAAATTGAATACAATTTAAAATCACAATGACTGAAACTTTTTAATTATTTTGTTGGGGCTCAGAAGGAAGATATGGTTGGAAGGACTTAGAAATTAGGACTTTTTCTGAGAAAGAAAGAAAAAATGTCCCAGAAGATGGCAGTGTAAAGCTGTCGTAAAGAAAATGGTAAGGTTATGTCCAATTTAGTCAGTAGAAGTTCGCCTGACTCCAAAGCACTTTCAGATTTATTTTTTTCATATTTTATTGAAAAGGATAAATTAAAGATTACAAGACCCTTCAAGGAGATTTTTTTCATGATAAAGCTCTAGGACCATGAATGTGGACAAACTCGTTCAGAGTAGAATTATTGAATGCAATTTAGAATGTGATAAATGTATGGTTGTAAAGGGTCCTCTATTGCCTGAGGACAGTAACCAAGCAAATATATTTTGCAAGATAATAAAGACACAAACAAAAACAATACCACAGAGAAAGAAAAACAAGAGATTCCAGACAAGACCGGCATGGTTGCACAAACTGTCTCAGACAAGCTGAGGGATAAAAAGGACAAATTTAAAAAAAAAAAATGGAAAGAGGGGCCTATATCTAGAGCAGGAAACCAGCAAATAGCCTGAATTTGTAAAGAAGGAATCAGGAAAGCTAAGCTCAGAATGAACTAAGGCTTGCAACAAATGCCAAAAATAACAAAAAGTTTCTTTCAAATATGTAAGGAATAAGGAAAAAAAAACTTCAGGAAAATGGTTGGGCCACTAATGGAAGAAGATGGCAAGAAAGTAACAGTCAGGAGGGAGGAAGACTTTAATAAAAGGAAAATATAGCCCAACCTATCAAAAACAGCACTGTGTGGAAAACAGAACAGGAATGCAGATCAAAGTAGGCAAGGAATTATTGATAAGAGAACATCTATCTGCTTTGGATGAGTTCATATTGAAGTGGTTCGGGAATAACGAGAGGTACAAGCAAGCAAGTGACAACAGCTCTTTAATATACAGTGAGACTTCAGCAAAAAACTCAGGGGCTGCAGTCCTCCTTATATACAATCCAGGAGGGACTGTCAGCCAATCAGAAACGTATGCAGGTTTGAATCTCCCGCTTAAAAGTATCAATACATAACACCCCTCCCTTCCCAGAAGGCACTAATACTCAAAAATTAACATATGTACAGACAAAATCTCGCAGGTGCTTAGGACGAGTTCTCGCCCTAGTTGACCTGCGCAGTTCAGAGTCTGGTGGGGCGTCGAGCTGGTCGGAGGGACTCTTTGTCTCTCCCGGCTCCGCCAATGGAACCTCCTGGATTTTGTCCGGGGCGTGGTTATCCCCGGCTGGGAGTGGCGACTTGCTGGGGTGGCGCTGGAACCAGGGCTTGTCAGCTAAGTATTCTCGCGACCCCGTGCTTGAGTTAGCTGTTTTGGAGAAGTGGTCAGAGTTAGGCTCGGAGATGTCTAAGTTAATATTCGCCTCGCCTACCACCCTTTTCCTAAGTTGGTCTATGTGGCGCTTCCAGAGTCTATCTACCCCAACGTCCACCGTGTACGATTTTGGGCCTGTTATTCCCACTATGGTTCCTGCAACCCATAGAGGACCACTGGCATAATTGCGCGCGAACACCGGGGACCCGACCTGAAACTGCCTTAGACCACAGGTCTCTCCCTTAAAGTTTTCGTGCGAGTAGTTAGGGTGAAGCCTGTCTAACACGCACCGAAGCTTCCTCCCCATGAGGAGCTCTGCTGGGCTTCTCCCTGTTGCTGTGCATGGTGATGCATGCTGAACCGCTAGGAATTGATCTATCCTGGCCTGCCAGTCCCCATTGTCTAATCTGGACAGTGCTTCCTTAGCTGTCCTGACAAAACGTTCAGCCAATCCGTTGGAAGCCGGGTGAAATGGAGCTGATAGGGCATGGCGGATTCCCAGGCCGGCCAAGTAACTTTCAAAAAGGGTTGCTGTAAATTGAGGCCCGTTGTCCGATACCAAGGTATCCGGCAGGCCGTGGGTAGCAAACAATTTCCTTAGGACCTTGATAACGGCTTCGGCCGTTGTAGATGGCATTAATATAATTTCTAGCCATTTTGAGTAGGCATCCACAACTATTAAAAACGTTTGGCCATGGAACGGGCCGGCAAAATCAATGTGGATCCTCCCCCATGGGCCTTTTGGTTTCTCCCACTCTCGGATGGGCGCTACTGGGGGATCGGGGCGAGACTCCTGGCAGGGTCTGCACTTCCCCACCCACTCGGAAATGACCTGGTCCATGTTGGGCCACCAGACATAGCTGCGGGCTAAACACTTCATCCTAACGATGCCCGGGTGCCCTTCGTGCAGTAACTCCAAAACCCTATTCCGTAGTTTCGTTGGAATTACCACTCTGTCACCCCACAGTAAGCACCCCCCTTGCATAAACAGTTCATTTCGTTTGTTGGCAAACCCTTGGTACTCCTCCCCGACCACCTTGTCCGGCCACCCTTTCAAAACCCAACCCATAACAGTCCGGATAACTGGGTCTCTATTTGATGCTTTCGCCACCTCGCCGGAGGATATGGGGCCCAAAGTTAACGTGTCCAACAAAAGGACGGAGGCTTCCGGCGTTGGGTTGTCCAGCAGGTCGGGAAGGGGGCAACGGCTAAGGGCATCCGCATGACCCAGGGTCCGCCCAGGTCGATGGACGAGCTGGTACGAGTAGGCCGACAAAAAAATCGCCCATCTAGTCAAACGGGGGGAGAGGGCAGCGGGGGTTGGCCTGTCGCCTGCTAGCAGTCCTAGCAACGGTCTATGGTCAGTCACAAGTTCGAATTTTCGGCCATAGAGGTATTCGTGGAACTTCTTAACCCCCGCAATCGCAGCCAGAGCCTCTCTGTCCAATTGGCTATAGTTTCGTTCTGTGCTGGACAGAGTATGGGAATAGAAAGCAATGGGCGCCTCTAGGCCGTTCGGCAGTCTATGGCCTAGGACGGCACCAACTCCTACGGGGGAGGCGTCACAGACTAAGACGAGCGGCAGCTCTGCATTGTATTGTATCAGGAAGCTGTCCTCGGATAGGAGTCTTTTCACTGCCTCAAAAGCGGCTGCTTGCGGTTTCCCCCAGACCCATGGTACGTTTTTTCCCAAAAGCTTGTGAAGGGGATCTGCAACCGTGGCTTTATCTTTTAGGAACATGGAGTAAAAATTGAGCAGTCCAAGGAAGGCTTGGAGCTCTGCTTTGGATTTGGGGGCTGGTGCGCTCTTAATAGCTCTCACCTTGCTCTCGGTAGGGTGGATGCCTGTTCCGTCCACCCTGTACCCCAAGAATTCCACAGAGGGAACAGCTATCCTACACTTGTTCCTTTTGAGTCTTAGTCCGCTTCTCTGAACCTAGACAGGACGTTCCGTACCCTGTCCCCCAGCTGGTTTTCGTCCTGAGCGCTGACTAAGACGTCATCGAAATAGGGCACCACTCCCGGGAGTCCTTGCAATAGGCGCTCCATGGTGCTTTGAAATAAGCCGGGTGGGACGCTCACCCCAAACTGGAGCCTGGTGCATTTAAATGCACCCCTATGAGTTACGATCGTTTGTGCCTCTGCCGTGGCGTCGTCGACTGGTAACTGTTGGTAGGCTTGGGCCAGGTCTAATTTGGCAAAAAATTTTCTGGGCCCCAGGGAGTGTAGTAGATGGTGCACGATCGGCACCGGATAGGCGCTCGGCTGCAAAGCCTTTTTGATCGTGCACTTGTAGTCGGCGCAAATTCTTATTGAGCCGTCGGATTTAACTGGGGTCACTATGGGGGTCTCCCACTTAGCATGGTCAACGGGAACCAACACCCCTTGCTTAATCAGCTTGTCTAGTTCCGCATCGATCTTCGGTTTCAATGCGAACGGTACTCGTTTGGCCTTCAGTCTTACTTGGGCTACGTTGGGGTCTAAGTTTAGTGAAATAGGGGTCCCCACATACTTGCCCAACGTGTCCCCGAAGACGTCTTGGAACTCGGACAGGAGGCTGTCTTTCAGGGTTGATCTGGACATCAGGTGGACGCCGGTGAAGCCCATGCCAAGGGCTCGGAACCACCCCATGCCCAGGAGGCTAGGAAGCTGCTTCGTGACGATGGTCAGCGGCAGGTCTCTTTCGTAGTCTCCGTAGGTGACCCGGAACGTGCCCACGCCTTCGAGGGGGACTCGGTTCCCCTGGTAGTCTAGGATGCGTAGTCTCTGTTTGGAGAGTTGATCCTTCTGGAACCACGGCAGGAGGGTCTTTAGGGTCGTCCACGACATTATGGAGAGAGCTGATCCGGTGTCGATCTCCATTGAGCACGGCTTTCCGTTGATCTCGACCATCGTGCTGACCTTGTCTTCGATTGCCGTGCTGGCCTGGTCGATGTGTATGCTGCGGCCATCTCGCAGTTCAAATTCGCGCCGTTTTTTCGCGCCGCCTTCTCTCGTTGGCTGCTTCTGGCGCGCTGATTCCGGTTGGCTGCGGCGCTCACGTGGTTTGTGTCTTCTGGGCAGAATGGCTCTGCACACTCGCGCCAAGTGCCCTTTCTTCTCGCAGCGCCTGCAAATAGCCTCTCTGTATTTGCAGGACAGTCTATCATGGTGCCCGCCACAGCTGGGACAGCTTCGCCGGGGGCTGCCAGTGTCTTTTCTCTGGTGCTCCGTTCGGAAGACGTCCTCATCCGACTCGGACTCCGAGCTGGATCCGGCGTCTTCTCTGTGCACCGGGGCAGACTTGGGGCTGTCTTTGCTGGTCAGCGGACGCTGCAGCGTTTCAGCGGCCTTTGTGGAGGCTTCGTGAGCTCTGGCCTCGTCTAGGGCTCCGGCAAGCGTCAAATCAGGCTTGGCGAGCAGACGCCGTTGCAGCCTAATGTCCCGAACACCACAGATCAGTTGCTCAAGCAACGCATCGTCCAAATCTCTGTAGTCGCAATGGGTTGCGGCTTTTCTCAGGCTGGCCATGTACGCGCTGACCGGCTCTCCCTCTCGTTGAAGGCGCTGCCTCAGTTGGTATCACTGCACGAACTTGGAGGGGACGGGAGCGTAGTGAGCCCGGAGAGTTGCCATCAGGGTGTCCCAGGAGACTGTTTGAACCGGCGTTGGCTCACACAGTGACTCGGCCATCTCGAACACGTCCGGTCCGCAGTGGCTTAGGAATAGGGCTCTCTTTCGATTAGCCGAGAGGCCCTGCATGTCGCTGGCTTCTAGCGAGCATTCAAACCTCGTTAGGTACGAGACCCATTTTTCGCGGGTCGGATCGAAAGGCTTGGGCGGAACGTAGGCAGACATGTTTGGTATGCCTCCTGTGGCTCGCCTCGTCGCCTAGCTGAAGCTCGTGGTCTCACTGGTTGGCTTCTTGTAGCCTCTATCCCACCTTCATCGCCAATAAAGTGGTTCGGGAATAACGAGAGGTACAAGCAAGCAAGTGACAACAGCTCTTTAATATACAGTGTGACTTCAGCAAAAAACTCAGGGGCTGCAGTCCTCCTTATATACAATCCAGGAGGGACTGTCAGCCAATCAGAAACGTATGCAGGTTTGAATCTCCCGCTTAAAAGTATCAATACATAACACATATATCTGGAACCAGGTAGTTTACATCCCAGATTACTGAAGGACCTCGCTGATATGATCTTGGAACCACTGAATGAAATCTTTCAGAGATCCTGGAGCCAGAAGACTGGAAAATGCTGATGTGGTTCCAATCTTCAAAAACGGGCATTTTAATTAGATACAGTGTAATTTATAAAGCTCCACAAATTTTGCCTGTAATGGAATTTTAATAAACTAATTTTTCAATGTCTTGGAAATAGAATCAATTTAAATTGTGGGCCTCCTTGGATGTATAAATTTTTTTTTTGCTGAAATTAACCCTCAAGACAAATCTCTCCAACAAATATGTTCACGACTCATTTGTATGAATATATACTGTATATAACTGTATATATTCATGTAAGGCCACGTTCCCAAAAAAGACTGGACCAGGAGAAAAATTAAATCAATATTTTCAATATAATAAATATAATATCAATAAATCAATATAATCCAAAATCAATATAAATCAATATTAGTAAAATTAATAATTACTGCTGAAATTAATTGCCAAAAATAAGCGTTTGAATGACTTATTTATTTGCACCTCTTTGCTCATATGCTAATCTTCAAGCATGTCATCGTTTATTGCCATACTTCCAGCCAATATAAGATGATTTTATAGGAAGTTATTTGGGGAAAAATACTCTCTTCCTTTCAGGTAAATTTCTCCTGCATGTGATTATATTTGTTTATGGTTCTTGACACAGCAATATTTTACTATGTAATGTTGTTACTTATCTTGTTATTTTAGTTGTTTCAATCCTATTTGCCTAATGAGAGCTATGTCATCCATCTGACAGTGGGACAGCATTTTCAAGAAAAATTGTGGCTGGATGCTGGATCCAGAGTGGCAAAATTTCTCTAGAGAAAGGAGAGATAGTTGAGATAAACCTTGTGCACTTCAGAAGACCACTGCTCATAATTAGAGTGCAGGAATTGTGGTTTTGTGGTTGGCTTATGATTTGAGTGGCTTGGAATCAAGGGATACAATCTAAACTCATACTCTTAACACAGCCCTTTAAGGACAAAAAGCTTGACAACTCCTCATTTCATAATTATTATTTGGATTATTTTTTAATTGTATTGCTTTGGAAATATTTTATTGCTTTGGAAAAAATTAAGGCTTTTTCAGTTTTTTAAATATTCAACAAAAGGATGAATGGAGTATTGATTTAAGGAAATATGTCAATGAAGACTTAATCAGCCAGGCCTTTATACACCTTTGGCCTGGATGATTGAGTCTTCATTGACATACTGCAAGCCACTTTGGAGAGAAACCCCTAAAGTTGGTTTGGCAATAGCTGGGAGATTCCAACAACTCTCTGCCTAACTAATTTGCTCTGACTGATAAAGTTGCTTGGATGAGCAATGAAATGTCTAAGATTAACAAAGTTTGGTTCAGTTGCCTTGATTCATCCTTTAGATGTGAAGTTTTGAAGTATACTATGGCCTCAGATGAATTCAGATTAATTATTTTAGTTTAGTTTAGTTTACTATATGGTCATTGCGCATTGTACAATGAAATTAAATGCCCCCTTCAGTGTACATTGTACTGTAACTATAAAAATGTTTTTATTATCCTATATCGTCTGCTAGATGATAATAGTTCCAAAAAAGAGTGCCCAGGATGGATGGATTTTTAAGAACGTTTTGAACTTTCTTAAGGCAGCAGGAGCTATAATGCTCTTCCAAAGAGGGGAGAGGGCAACCAATGATCCTCTGGACATGTAGATGCAGTTCCATTGAGGACTACACATTGAGTGTGGTTGGTCAGCCAGTTACGAATCCATCTGGTGCTGATGCTGTCTAACCCACATTTTTCTATTTTAACTAGTAGTAGGTTATAGTCTACTTTATCAAATGCCTTACTGAAGTCCAAATAAATTATATTGCTAGCATTCGCCTGGTCCACTAATTTTTTAACTTTGTGAAAGAATGCAATAAGATTAGTCTGACATGATCTGTTTTTGACAAACCCATGTTAGCTTTTGGTTATTACTTTGTTTGCTTCTAGGTGTTCACTGATTCATTGCTTGATCTTTTCCAGAGTCTTCCCTAGTATTGAGGTCAGGCTGATAGGTTTATAGTTTCCTGGATCTATTTTTTTTTCTTTTTTGAAGGTGGGAACTACATTAGCTCTTTTCCAGTCCTCTAGCAGTTCCCTGGTGCTCCAGGATCTTTGAAAGATATAGTTCAATAGTTCTGAGATCTTGTCTGCCAGTTCCTTCAGAACCTTAGGGTGTAATCCATCCGGTCCTTGTGATTTGAACTCGTCTAGGGTAGACAGGTGTTCACTTACCATTTTCTTCCCTATTTTAACTTGTGTTCCTAATCTATTTTTTGTGGTGCTGTTTTGATAGGTTGGACTGTTTTTCCCTTTGTGTAAAGACAGATGCAAAAAACGAGTTAAGTAGTTCTGCTTTCTCTCTATTGCTTGTCACCTTCTTGCCACTTTCTCCCAGCAATGGGCCAATTGTTTCCTTGACTCTTTCTTGTTTTTAACATGTTGGAAGCAACTTTTTTTTGGTTATTTTTTACTTTTGTTGCAAGCCTTTGTTCATTGTGAGCCTTAGCTTTCCTCACTTCATCTTTGCAGGCTCAGGCTATGTTTACATTTGGGAACAAACATAATTAATAAAATGGCTTTGAAGGTTGCCTACGAAAGGACAGATGGATTCCACCAGAGGAAAGCAAATAGTAGATCTCTGAGAGTGTATTACTATTGGATTCAGAAAATTATTTAAGAAGAACATACATAAAGTATATTGTAATCATTTTAATATACGAGTTCAATCCACAGTATTCACATTATCACATGCCCACTAAAAATAATTAAATCAGATATCTGCATCACTTAGAATCATAAGAATACCAACACAGTATTTCTTCACTGGTTTTGAAAAAACATGTATCGTACACCAATAGTTCTACACTAGGGATGTCAAACTCTCATCGTCATGGCGGCGTATCAGGACTTCTTCCCCCTTCACTAAACTGGGTGGGGGTGGGGCCAGCACATGACACATCTGGCCCACTGGCTGCGAGTTTGACACCCCTGTTCTACACACAGTTGAAAAGTATCCTGTTATACCATCTTGAAAATACATTTTGCAACTTGTTTTGCAACTTCTTTTAAAATTGTATTTGTCTCAGTTACAGAAGAATAACTGGGTTTATAAATGGCCCAAGGCTCCAGATGGCATCAGGATGTAATCACTCTTTGTTCTCTTCATGTATACCTACAGCTCCTCCCAAAAAAGCAACAATTAAAAGAATAGTTGAAACTGTCAGTTTCACATCTCTTCCATTTTACACACCTGGTTTCCATAAACATACACAAAATGACTTCCTTGATGAAAAAATAATCCAGTTGGTTTTAAACGGTTTCCTGGAAATTTGAAAGGAGGAAATTTGGTTTTTTTATTCAATGCACCGTCTGTTAACTTATGCACAGATACAAGTGTTTGGTCCTGGGAAGAAAAGAAAAAAAAATTACTAAATTACTGTACCTTATCAAAGGCACAGAATAAACTAACAACAACTACATGTAACTTAGCAAGTAAATTTGCCAGCAGAACAGCATTCATCTGAGCTTATGAGGCCATTATATGAAACTGGAATTTTTGTTAGTATCAGAAAGCTAGAAGAATTAGGGAGGGGGGCATGGAGAGAGAGGGACAAAGAGAATAAGAGAATAAGAAAAACTGGGTGAAAACTTTTCTTCCAGCTCAGCTGTGGTATGAAAACCAAATTGCAATATACATACTTTTTTGATGAGGAAAACATCCTTCCCACCTCCATAAACATCAGAATTCATCAGAATATTTTTTTCTAATTCTAGCAGGAATTCAATGAGTCAATGACTGTGAAAACATGGCATATTCTAATGGCAGATAATTATACTTTTTTTTTTTAAAAAAAAAAAATCACTTTGCCTCATAGGTTCTTAAGGACCTGTGTCACAGTAGTTTAGTGCTCAAGGCCGATGTTGCCTTGGGCAAATTTGTTTGGAGTTCCTTCGGAAGAAACATGCCAATGTCCAAATGACTCCTTGTGGGTCTCATTAAACTCTTTCCCAAATACCTTAGAAACAGTTGTACCTACATAATAGAATATGATTTCCTAAAGAATGATCCCATTATCCTGGACTTTTGAGTGAAAAGGGGCAGGAAAGGACAACTGCCGGTTCTTTTTAATTCTCTCGTTGTAAAATGGGGAAATTCATTCTACCGAAGGATCTGAATATAAAACTGGTTTATTGTAATGGAGAATGCAATCATTTTTCTTTGCTGCCAAGACCCCCTAAATCAGGGCCGGGTTCCAAATCCCATCACTACCAGTTCGCCCGTGTGTGTGCGCGTGTGCAGAAGCATTTGGGCTGGTGGACGGAGCCTCCTGCCACTGCTACCGGTTCACCTGATCTGGTGTGAACCGGTAGCAACCCACTACTGCCCTGAGGCAATTTTTTGATCCATATGAAAACATTTTAACAGGTGCTTAAGTTTAAAGATGTATTCCCATGGGACTTATTATAAAAACTTGTTAATGCACAAGATTATAACGGGAAACTATCAAGGAATGATAATACTATAACTGGACAGTTAATGATTTGTTCTTCAGGAAGTGATAAACGCTAAAATGCTGGTAGTCTCTATAGTGGATATGAGCATGCCCAGGTTAGCCATACATCTAAAGATGTAATGATTTCCGTACAGGAGAATAGATATTGTTCAGGGTTGAATGGCTGGGTTCTTAGTATTTTCTGAGTTTGCTTCTCTGTTGGAATAAAAGCAAGCTCAGAGAACACCAAGAACTCAACCTTATGCTGATTATTATTTAAGAATAATTAAAGATTGTAACAACTTTGAAACCAATAAACCAGGGATGTCAAACTTGATTTCACTGAGGGCCGCATAAGGTTGTATTTGCCCTTGGGGGGCCAGGGTAGGCGTGGCCAGTTTGACATCACTTGTCTCGGGTGTGCCTGTGGTGGGCCAAGCAGTCTGCCAGCAAAAATGGGCTCCCGAGCTCTGTTTTTGGCTGTGATGGTTTCCTGCAACCCTCTAGCAGTGAAAATGGAGCTTCTGCAACCCTCTGCCAGTGAAAACGGAGCTCAGGAGGGCCTCCTGTGGCCCTCCTGACCTCCGTTTTCATTGGCAGAGGCACCGCAGCCCAGTCCTTTGCTGTTTCCAGGGCGACCCTGCGGGCGAGATCTAAGCACCCTGTGGGCCAGATCCAGCCGGGCCTTGAGTTTGACACCCCTGCTATAAACTGATAAGATGAACTATAAGTTTGCTCCAAACCACCTTGGTGTAACAGGCTACAATGCCAGCTTGAAGGGCTCAGTGAAATGAAATAACTTTGATTCAGATTCCTTGAAAAAACCTTGCTGATAAATTAGTTCCTACTATGATTTTGTTTACAAATTTATTTATATGTTTACTTATTTATTTACATCAATGTCCAACAAATTAGCCTTAGCACTACAACAACATATCAAAGCAGGCTCAAATAATAAAAGCAACTAAAACCACCATATAGACTTGCCAAGTAGCATTTACACTCATATAAAAAAGAGAGTGAAATAAAACAAAACAAACATAAATGTTAGATAAAATAAAAGGACTCCCTCATAACATTTTTCCAATATTAGGATACCTTTAACCTTGGTATGGCAATGACTGCTAATAAGAACTTGGCAACTTTGCATGTAGTAAGAAGGTTCTCGTCTGAGAATATAAAACAAATCACCTATGCCTCATTGAAGGCTTGATGTCTACCAGGAGGTAGTTTAAATACTGTACTTCAGCATATCGGTTCTCGTAAAATAGACAGCAAAGAAATACATGAACTAAGATTTTCTTGTTGATGGAATTCTTTGGGAGAAGCCAATGTTCAACTACTCTCTCTACCATGCTAAAAGCATAACCAGCAGTGCTGAGTGCTTCTTTTCTCTCTCCTTTAAAAAAAATAATAATCTGAAAAGCTTTAGATAATTTGAATTTGAAACAATTCCTTTTAAAAAAAATCATAATATGAATAGTTTGAAAGAAAAGCCTCAGTGTGTACCAGTAACATAAGGATGAAATTGGCAAAAAGCATAAAGATATTTAAAGAGCAATAAATTCACATAACTGAACAATCAAAAACAAGTATTGGGGTAAGGAGAAAGCTGAGGCAGTTTTATAAGCACCCAGCGACACAGGGATAGTAAAGTCCTAGATTGCTTCAGATATGTTACCCCATTGTTGTTCACTGTATCATATCACAACTGAAAAATCTTGATCAAATCATCTTTAATATTAAGCACAGTTTTTAAAACTGCATGATGAAGGGGAGGGGAGGGGAGGGGAGGGGAGGGGAGAGGAGAGGAGAGGAGAGGAGATGAGAAGAGAAGAGAAGAGAAGAGAAGAGAAGAGAAGAGAAGAGAAGAGAAGAGAAGAGAAGAGAAGATAATGTCTCTGTAGTAACGAAGGATACATAAACAGAACTAGTAATTGAAAAAGTAGCATTTCTAATACTCTTACCTTTTGTGATAATAGCGCTATACCAGTATTCTGCTCATAATCAACAAGAAAAGAAACTACCCGTCTAGAAATATGCTTTTCGGCTTGGGATTTATGTGGTAAGCAACTGTGCCATTTTGTAAATGAATCATTACTATAGAAGCAGGTGGATTCCTGTAAAAGCATGAGAAAGATAAATATGAAAGTGCAATATTAAACTGTTAATATATCTAGAAATATATTATATTCTTGACTTAAAAGTGCCACCAATATGCATCAGCATATTAAAACAAATCAGAAAGAAAGGGTCCAAGAGTTCAAGTTTCCAATCAGAATGAGCTTCTGAAATGCACTGGAACCTGTATCAATTTTCTGGTTAAAATTATTCCTCTCTCCGTTCATCCTCCAACTGCTACTTGTTCCCATACAGCCTTAGGTACCATAACCAGCAAGGCTGATGGCATTTCTAGCTGGAAATTACCTGTACATATAAAGCCCAACTAAAAAAAAATGTATAGTTGACTCTAAAAAGCAGGTGAAGAAAACAGAAATAAAACTGAATTCACAAAAGACAAAGTATCCCTCTCTGAGAATACACATATTATATTCAGTTATATTGGAGGTTTTCTAATTGTGTGAACAACTTGTGATTGGCAAACAATGTTTATAGATTAGAATTATGTATGGAGGGAGTCAATGAGGACTAATAATATTGCGAATACAATTGATATTTTAGTGCAAGTATAAACTTTTGAGCATGTCTGCTTTCCTCACTTCACCTCTATTTGGTGTACTGCCCAATATGCTCGACTTGTTTGAGATTTGATGGAACTTTCATGTTCCCATCTCTTCTTGTCTGAGTATTCTTGCTAACATCTCAAAACGTAATTTATAGTTTCGTAAATAGGTTAGGCTTTAGTAAATACAGGTAGTCCTCGACTTACAACAGTTTATTTAGTGACTGTTCAAAGTTACAATGGCACTGAAAAAAGTAACATGACTGGTTTTTTTTTACAATTATGGCCTTTGCAGCATCCCCATAATCATGTCATCAAAATTCAGATGCTTGGCAACTGGTTTATATTTATGACAGTTGCGGTGTCCCAGGGTCACATGATCTCCTTTTGCAACTTTCTCACAAGCAAAGTCAATGGGGAAGCCAGATTCACTTAACAAACATGTTACCAACTTATCAACTGCAGTCATTCACTTAACAACTGAGGTAAGAAAGGTTGTTAAATGGGACAAAACTCACTTAACAAATTTCTCACTTAATAACATAAATTTTCTGCTCAATTGTGGTCGTAATTCGAGGACCACCTATATATAGAGAGAGATTTTTAGGTTGAAAAATCTCTCTCTCTCTCTCTCTCTGTGTGTGTGTGTGTGTGTGTCTCTTCTTTTTCTTTCTTTCTTTTCCACATAGCATCAAACCTTCTCTCCAGCAGAAATGGCAGAAATGACTTTGCATGGTTATCAGTTAATAAAATTGGATTTTTATGGACATTGTGCTCAATCCTCTGTATGATGTTCCTGGGTCAGCTTCTATATTGAACAAAATAGACCAAGCCATGATAAAAATGGTCATTATTTGTCTTACCTGACTCAATGTCTTATCTTTGTTGAATGAGAGACTGACATAATCCACTAGAAAAAAAAGGAAGTGCATGTAATTGCTTACATTTCTAAAGTACAAAGATGCATGCATCTAGTTACATGCGAACAATTGCAGAAAAATGTAGGGTGTTTTTTTTAAAAACAAAAAACAAAAACAAGGTAGCACAAATTAACATGACTGAGATTTGTTTTTAGAAATTTTTTTGATGTGTAATTCACTTTTGAATCATCCAGAGTCACGTTATAGGGAGGATGGATAGCATAAAAATTTAATAAATAAAATGGTCAGTAGCTTTGTAGCATTTTCATACTCTGTACTTTTTAGCATCAAATATAAATAATTAATTATTAATGTATAATTAACAGAAATATTTGGCAGAATAGCTTTCCTAGACTGTACAAAACATTTAAATTAGGTTAATGGGATCATATCTGTGGCTATTATATACTTTGTTGCATGAAACTTTCTGAAAAAGTTTGAAGTGTTATATACTAATTATAGTCTGTCTTTCAAATAAGAGCTGAAAGCGTCATAACTTCCATGACCGAGAGTGACCTTGAATTTGGATCTGTCCAACACTTTAATATTACAACTAAATATTATGTATGAAATACTCTATAGAGATAAAGGTTTACATCCATTATAAGTATCATTATTAACTAGGTTAAAGCATTTTGTTGCTCTTTTGGTTTAGAAAATCAAACTTGTGAATAAGAAATTTTCTTTTTTTTTCTATGCTGTGTCAAAATATTTTACATTATGGTACTATATTCCAAGTATTGCAACACTTCTGGGCTAAGGTGTTTTACTGGGATAAAAAATGTGAGGCCAGAGGATTATCGGCATCTTCATGGCAGTATTAGGGTGGCCCCTTCCTTTTTTTTTTTAATTATAGGGGGAATTAAGGAGCATAATATTTGCTTCAACCCTGCTCAAGTTTTAACACCTCAACATTGCCCTCTTGCAAAATAAATTCTATCCACTTTTGGAAGGAATCTTCCAAAAGTCCAGTGTAGCTCAAGCTGATAGAATTTATGCACTCCTGCATTACTTGAATCCCAGTTTTTTTAATCTAATGACAACATGCTAACAAGTCACATTGATCTATTAGATAAAAATGCTAAGTTTATATGGTTACAGTTCATAGCTGTGGGGTCATGCTTTGTGCTAAGCTAAAACCAAATAGGGCACATTTTGAGGTTTTTTAAAAAGAATAATAGGTCAAAAATTCAGCAGGCAAGGAATAGAGTGACCCAGTTGTTAAATGAAGATGTGTAGGAAAGCCATTTATTTTAGTCCCACGTATATGTTGCAAATGTGTGTGTCAAAAGTTTAAAATGTAACTACTACGGTCACTATCTTGATTCTGACACAACATCACTGGCTGACATAATTTCCAGAGCTAACATTAAATGCCAATGATTATCACTGAAAAACTAAAAGTGGAGGCTATTTGAAGTTCTGTCCTTAAACTCACCTATGTGTGAGTTTACTGTTCATTCTTCAATGGACTTAAGAAAAAATTGAGTATTTGATTGATTTTGATCAACCTGAACGTTCCAATATGGTTTAAAGTGAAACTGTTATTGATCTTAAAATACATTTGTTTTAACTCTTAACGTGAATTTAAACTTTTTATACTGCTACCTTAGTTGACAGCATACTTGAAATTTTAACATTTTATCTTGAAATAATACGAATACTCACAATTCGTTTTTTAAAGATTAAATAGAACTCTTGAAATTAATATTTAAAGGGATCAGATCTAATAGCTTTTACACAAAAGATATGGTGTAGCCTTGATAACCTCATGAATTACTTATTAATTGTATCAGTCGTGATGCCTTTATTACTAAATCCTTACAAAGTTGCAGAAATATATCATGACAATCACTTGAAAAGCACCGATAATATAATTCTCATTGACTATTTTGGATATATCTTTATGCATCATATATTTTACTGCTGGAAAATCTGGTTTTCTTACCTTCATAGTTTTCTCTATTAGCTAAACACTGAAGATTATACCAGATTTTTGCTGTGTAATAATCATCCTGTGGAAATCAAAATGTGAAATAAATACTTAACATGTAAATTGGAACATGATGTATGTAAGTATTATACATGATTGGACCCACTGGAATAGATCTGAATTTCATTTTCCTTCTGCCACAAGTGAAGCTGAGGAAGATAGATGTTAGGATTATCAAATGCCAGCAAGGTTAAATGACAACCCAGGATCTCTAGTTGCAGTTCTGGTGACAATGGCAATTAACAGCAGAGACCATCACTGTAACATTATTATGGAAGAGTAAGTCCAGTAATTCAAGAATAAAGTGGAATTAACCAATCACGGTTAATAAAAAGAAGCACGTAGGGCACATAATAAGAAGTACATATTTCACAGAACCTTCTTGATGCAATTCAGATATTTGAATCTTACTAGGGATTAAAAGAAAAAAAGTTTATTCTTAAATGATGGCAATTGGGAGCACTACTTGTTCATATGCCATAAACTACAATATAAAACAGGGCTATCAGATCCAGTTTTAAAAATCTCGTCCAACACCCAGAAATCTCTAAACTCTTTGCTTCTGTTCAAGGGTTACTACTATATCCTTGTTTTGTGTCCAGTCATGGACAGCTCCACAGATGGCAGCTTAGCTAAACACTTGCAACCAACATAATCTTGACACCAAATGGCTACAAATTGCTATCCCATATCCCTCCCAAATGTTTTTTCTTATCAGTCATGCAACCACCATAATCTCTAAGTAGAAAAATAATTATAGAAGATACAATGGCCTTGTGACCAGTAGGTCTTGAGGTGCTACTGGATTTGGACCCTCAGCAATAATATTTACTGCAGCATAACCCTGCTGAAGAGTGGGATAAAGCAGGCAAGACTGGAAGAAAATATGTCAAGAAAAGGGGAGACATTAACTGGCACCTTAAATTTTCTTAGAACATTGCCTGTTCATTTCTTGTCCCAGTCATGATGGTGTATAGGATTGCGATCAATTCTGTATTTAGAATATAATACTTGCATAGCAACAATGTGGCTTCAGAAAAGTTATTTAATAGAACCATAGAATCATAGGGTTGGAAGGAACCTTGGAGGTCTTCTAGACCAACTCCTTGCCCAAGGCAGGAGTCTTCAAACCATTTCAGACAACCAGAATGGTTGTCCAATCTTTTCTTGAAAACCTCCAACAATGGAGCACCCACAACTCTGAGAGGCAAACTGTGCTATTGATTAATCATTCTCACTGTCAGAAAATTTCTCCTTGGAAGACTGGTATCGTATCTCCAGTCTTTGTGAAGCTAAATTCATATACAGTAATTCCTTTGGCCATTCTTCATAAGATTTAGTCTCCAGACTCCTTACCATCTTTGTTGTTCTCCGTACTCTTCCTAGGTCTTGCAGTGATCAGAACTGGACTCAGTATTCTAAATGTTGCTCACCAGTGCCATATAGAACAGTATTATCACGTCCTTTGGTCTTGGTAGAATCCCTCTATTGATGCAGCCCAGGATTACATTGTCTTTTTTTGTCAACTGCAGCAAACTGTTGGCTCATACTTAAGTCTCTCTAGGTCAGAGGTCTTCAAACTAGGAAGCTTTAAGACTTGTGGACTTCAGATCCCAGAATTCTCCAGCCAGCTATGCTGCCTTAAAGTCTTAAAGTCTTAAAGCTGCCAAGTTTGAAGACCCCTGTTCTAGGTCCATACTCTAGGTCCATGAAGGCACCCAGCTTCCTCTCATAAGTACCAGTGTTAAGCACATAATGCCTATCCTGTATCTTTGCATCTGATTTTTTTCCTGCTTAGGTGAACAACCTTATATTTCTCATCACTGAGCTGCATCTTGTTGCATCATGCTCAAATCTGTCAAATCCTTCTGAATCTTGAGTGTCTTCCAAAGAGTTAACAATTCCTCCCAGTTTTGTGTTAACTGCAAATTTGACGAATGCCCCTTCAATTCTCTCATCTGGGTCATTTATTAAGAAGTTGGTCTCAAGAGGCAACCTTGAGGAACCACTCTGCATATTTCCCTCCAAGTATATGTAGTTGCATTAAGGACCACATGCTGAGTGTGGTTGGTTAGCTAACTACAAATCCATCAGGCCTGAAAACCTGACAGATACTGTCTATCCCATATTGTTCTTGTCTTACCAAGAAGTAGGCTGTGGTCAAATAATGCACTGAAAACTAAGTATACTGCATTTCATAATTTGGTTATATATTATAATGTATCATTCTGAAGATCCTTCCTTCCTCTCTTTTCTTTTTCTTTTAAAGTAAAGATGTTAAAAACAAGTACCTAGAGAAGTCAGAAGCTTTAAACGGTTTGCGATTATATTGTGAAATAGCATGTCAAATAATTGAATGCTATGACTATGACCGTAGCAAAAATATTAGCAATTTCTCACCATTTCAAAGCCACATAAAGCTGGTTTGTTGAACTGGAAGAAAGAAAAGGTAAAATGAAAAAGCCGAAATGTAGGAATAAATTAAAACTTTTAAAGCTTGCAAAGCAAGTGCAGAAACATATTATATATTATATTATATATTCACCTAATACTTAGGCTACCTTGATATGGTGCTGTGTCCTAATATTATAAGTTTCTCCTGTGTTTGTATTAGCATTTAATTCCCAAATATTTCAGGCATGGGGACTCCATTTAATTCAGGAGTTTGCCTGCTAGAATTGCAAAGGAGGGGCAGTTACATCATCATTCTCAGGTTTCTAGTCTCAAATGTTTATACTCATTGTTGTAGCTTCTTTGTGGGCTGTTTTTTTCTACAATCACGACGGCTTATCTATCCAGTTAACCATTGATAGAAACCATTCCTAGAACACAAAGCCTTTTACTAATAGACTTCAAGTGAAAGCTGTACTGGAATCATGACATTCTTACCAGAACGTTGGTATCTAATTCAAATGCTTTTTTTAACCAGCTCCATTTACACTGACATTTGTTCTAAACTGCCATGAGGGAAAAGGCTTGATTGCCTTTACAGCAGAATAGTAGAACAGTAACAAGGACACCAAAGAACAGGATAACAAGTTTAATATCATACTCTCTATAATATCTGCCTTTCCATGAGGACAAGTTAATAGCTTTACAGAAGATCAATGACTTAAATAGAAATATAGGCTATGTATCTTTAAAATAAATGCATGAAAGTAAAGTGTTTATTTGGCTATAGCAAGCCCAAATCTTGAGCTACAATCTTATTCAGGATGATTCAATATTCTGCCATCATCAGATTTGCTACTGGTTTTCATTTTTATAGAAGAGGCAGAGAGAGTAGCTATGAAACAGTTTGTGAATATCTTTCTATAGAAACAAACAGTGTATTAATCTCTTTCAGTTCCTCCCTACACTAAGAGTTTTCTAACTTTTTCCTCTAACTCTGTGTTCTACTTCTTTAGTTTGATCTAGTTTACAGGCACCCCTCAGTTTCCCTCAATGGATTTCTGAAAGCCTAAAGTGTCACTTTTCAAACTTTCTCTGAACATTTTTTCAGTATGTTCTTTGTTAACTTTACTACACCGTATCATAGGGGAAGGATATATTCAAAACACACTTTCAGATCATGTTGAGAAGGATACCGCAGATCTTCACTGACAAATAAACCCAATGTAGTAAGCATTATTAAACGTGTATTTGTTAGAATGATATCCACAAGTGCAAGACCAGAGCAATCTGTAGAAAAGAAAAAGATTAATGGGAGAGTGGTTATTTTTCTTTATATCTTTTAATGTTTTATTTTCTACTGATAAGGCAAATAATATATATTTTTCAAACATCCAAATTTGAGGATTGAGGTAGTAGGTGTGTAGATAGATAGATAGATAGATAGATAGATAGATAGATAGATAGACAGATAGATGTCTTCTTAAGTTTTCGCGGGTGTGTATATGCAAAAAATTAAAATCTTGGGTG